>OY757911.1:68545821-68843321 GCA_963585895.1 Sepioteuthis lessoniana | reverse complement strand
TCTTGAAAGCGTGTCTACACACATTACGTTGATGAGGTGAATGAAGGTTTTTTTCTTTGCAGAAGTAGAGTCATAAAGATGCACACATAACCAAATACAATTTTCCAGTTCTTTTTATTTTTAGAATCTTATTTTCCAACAATTTATTCATCGGAGACACTATTGATAGATTATAATATGAGTACATTAATGCAAGCAAATTTTTTTTTTTTCGTATTTTTACTTATTTCATTTTTATTATATATTTTATTTGTTTATATTTTTTAAAACGCCAAATAATCGATGCAGGAATAAAACGGTTTTCTTATTAAAAATTCATCAGATCCAAAATTTTAAATAGACCATAACAAGAAATACATGTAGATTAATAGGACTTTACTCGGCATGCTGTAGAATCTGCTTTTGTTAGACAGCGTGTGCTAAGAAACTAGTTTTCGACTGTAAATTCAACGTGTCTCGAAAGTCAATTCTCTAATGGATATTTCAGTTCATGAGTGGCCCAGGTACACTTCACGCTGTCTCACCTTTGTTCAAGATCAACTATAACAGCCGATTCCTCAGTTGTACTTGTTAAGGTTATTAATAAGCCCCACCACAGCTAAATGTAAAAGGTTTCTGTTCTTTAATGGAATCAGTTGTAGTTTTCTGCCCGGTTCGTGCCGAAGTTAGTATTCCTTTATAAATTACGAAACACCAACTGAGGACTTAGTCTCAATCCCTTGATATTTATTTTCAATTTTAAATCGTATATCTTATTTCGTTCATTTTTATTTTTTCATGTTTGCGTGTTTGTGTGTGCGTGTGCTTGTGTGTGTGTGTGTGTGTGTGCGCGCGCGCGCGTATGCATGTATTATATAGCAAGAAATTTAAAATCATTTATAAACATTATCATTTTTTGGAGTGGGTAGATGTTAATTTTGCACTATTTAACATAATTATATAACACCTTAAAAAGATGGTCGCTGATGAATAGGATAAAAATTCGGAGCAAAACAAAAATTTTGACTCAAATCCCTTAAAGTTGCCCAACAATAAAAAAAAATATTTCTTTGCAAAACTCCATGGAAATTTTTCACAGAAAACGTTAAGTTGTTAAATATTCTTTATGTATATTTATTTTTTAGAACAAGTAACGTTTGTAACTATAGATTTCGCTTTAAGTGACAAAAGATGTAAAAGTTTTTGTTAAAAGGTTACGGATCATTTTTTGTCTTTTTTTTTTTTTTTTTTTGCAAATGATTTTATTGTCTTTAAATAGCAAGCGCCTAACTTAAATACCTCACTAACGAGTCTTCTTACTTTGTATATTTTTAACGTTTTATTGGCAGAAGTAGTAGTTGGATTTTGGGTAATAAGAATAAAATGATCTTAAACAAATAGAATTTTAAAAAACTTAATATTTATACCCTAATCAATTCCTGAATATTTGATCGCAATCAGACACGAAATGTTGGAGCCTTAGTGGTACGGATGGAGAGACTGGGAAGAAATAACGAGATTATAATTTTTATAATTCGAATTTTGTTAATGTTTGCATATTATCGTAAAGCTGCAAAAATGTTACTACTTGGCAAGATTATCAAATTAATACGATTGAAATGTACTCGAAAACTAAAGTTCAGTTCGCAATTTATTGATATTGGTAAATTTTCGATCAATCTCATTACGGTTGTAATGGCTTGTTAAGCAAGGTAACCATTAAATACTACTAAGAAAGTAATTGTTAAGTAAAAGTGTTATGGATTGATTGTCGTTTAAATTACGCTAAAATGAATAGTAAAACTGACATCTATTTTCCAAAATTACATTATAATCTCTTGAAATACTAAAGATTAAATTTGTTCAAAGAAAATCGCCATTAGCTCCAACCACGGCCGCCACACAACTTTGGATTTTCCTGCAAGAAGATTTAGGCGACCGAAAGTAGGGATGACGTGTTCACAGAAAAGTTATCACAGTCAACACTTGTTTAACTAGTTGTTTGTCATGGCACATCATCCATTTGACAGACATAGGATCATCCATCAGCCAAACTCTTGGTTCAAGACAGCATGACCTCATCCGGACTCAGAATGTCGGCTCCGTATTGTGTGTTAGGGCATGTGGGAAGATGAATGGAGGCATAATTTGACCTCCAACAAAAACCATGCTTTGGACATGTAAAAAAATAATTAGAGTAATTAATTAATTATACAAATTTATTTATCTATTTAGTAAAATTGTAAGTTAGCTTAGGAATTTGAATGTAAGTATAGATCCTCGCAAAGATGGTGGCAACGGTGGCGACCAGGTTTGACACAACACGTCAAAATAACGTGGGAGAAGACAGGATATATAGATAATAAAAAAATGAAGGCTTGTCAACCTGCATTGGGAAATAAGGGTTCAAGACACATATGATGATTCTAGAAAGTATGATGCAATCAGTTATTAAAATATATAAAAATTAGATAATTTGAAAATTAGTGAGTTGAGTTTTGAAATCTACAGAGAGAAGTTGGTTTTTGGTCGGTGTGTGGTAGAGATGGGGTGGTGAGGTGGCTGCAAATGAGATATGCTGATTAACCTTTACAAGGTCTTCCTCTCTCCTCGTGTTTGCGTCGGCGTGTTATTAAATTGTAGTTGTCTAAACTACGTACTTAGAACATCGATTGACAAAATCAGAGAGAACGGCAACAAGCTGACGAAGACAAGAAGCAGAAGGTACCCCGCAAAAATAATTACCGACGCCGACTACGCCGATGACATAGCGATACTGGCAAATACACCCGACCAAGCCGAAACACTACTGCATAGTTTGGAACGAGCAGCTGCTGGCATAGGCCTCTATGTCAATGCACACAAAACGGAATATATGTGCTATAATCAAACGGGGGACATCTCCACTCTAGAAGGAACCACTCATAAACTTGTTGACAAATTCACTTACCTAGGAAGCAGCGTCGAATCAACCGAAAAGGACATCGAACCGAGGTTAACGAAAGCTTGGACAGCTATCAATTGGCTATCGATTATATGGAAATCAGACCTAACCGATAAAATGAAACGCAGTTTCTTCCAGGCAGCGGTCACATCGATACTGCTATATGGGTGCACTATATGGACATTAACAAAACGGCTGGAGAAGAAGCTAGACGGCAATTACACAAGAATGCTGCGTGCAATCTTGAACAAGTCCTGGCGGTAACACCCCACAAGACACCAACTGTACGGCCACCTGCCTCCTATCACGAAAACTATTCAAGTTAGACGAACCAGACATGCAGGACACTGCTGGAGAAGCAGAGACGAACTCATAAGAGATGTACCCTTATAGACCCCCACATATGGCCGTGCAAAAGCAGGACGACCAGCACGAACATACATTCAGCAGCTATGTGAGGATACGGGATGTTGTCCTGAAGACCTGCCTAGGGCGATGAACGATAGGCAGGAGTGGCGAGAGAGGGTCAGGGATATCCGTGCTACCAGCGCGACATGATGATGATGAATATAGACATTTCGTATCTGAATAACATGAGTCGTCTATCATTTTTGAATTTTGAATATTCAACATGGCCCATCGTATTACAGACAAGGTGTTTGTTTCTTATCAATATATATATATATATATATATATATATATGTGTGTGTGTGTGTGTGTGTGTGTGTGTCATTAGATTGACACCCAAACCCTCTAAAATCTTCGTATTGGAGCTTCTAGCGTCAGCACAACATGACGTTTCCAAATTTCTGGGTGAGTGCAAAGCATCATGGTGGTGCTTTCCTTACAGACAGTTTATTTTGCTGCACAAACGACAAAACCTGAAACAAAATACATTAATAATTTTAATTGGCGTCTATTTTAGCATCGCTCACCGTATGTGATTAAAATATTAGCCATCTTCAACCTTTCAATAATTGTTTATTAAACTACAATAGAACTTTCATATATTTACAATAAAAATACACTACATATTAACGCTGAAACTGGCATTTTCATGCAAAATTCATAGCTATTTTGGTGTTACTTAACCTATGATTAGTAATTATCCTAACAATATGAAGAAACTCACGTTTAAAACGCTTAGCAAACATGTTTTTCCAAAGGTAGGTAAATGTTTAACAAGCTTTGGGATATCTCAGTAGGGCACTCTTAGAAAGCCAACTCTATTCCAAGATATCAACAAATTCTTCACTGAAACTTTTTAATCAAAACGAAACAGCCTATTAAAACCTAACTGTTACCTGATTGCTAACCACGGTAGAACTAAAAAGCACTATGTCTATATAAAACCTAATTCAAAAGTAAAATCACCAATTTAGTTTTCTCGAAACTGCAGCAAATACAGGGAGCAAAATAATGCAGGGGAACAATGCAAGTTTTCAACAACGAAACATTATTTTTCCCCACCAAAAGAAGTGAAGAATGTGATCCGACATGTACATCACTCGGAAAAATCTACCTTTATAGAAAGGACCCACTTTTTCCAAGTAGCAATGACAGTGTCGTCTACAGTGTCATTTAATTGACTTGAATCTTGTGGAGGAGCTGATCAAAGCGCTCTATATAAACTAAAACCAATATCTAATATATCTTGTCTCATATCGCTCTCAACACTAACAAAACATTACTGTCTTAGTGTGGTCATGTCCGCTATTTGGTCATTGTAAACGTTAAACAAGTCTCGATAAATGTCAGTAGACGCAAGTATAGTACGTGGACGAATTCAATGACACACCTTCTTTAATGTCATTCTTATGTTATTTTGCCAGTCACTTAACTGCTTTTATAAGAAGATAAAAAATAAAAGGCAATCTATTAACAAGAGCGTTCAACCTCTACTGCTATATCATCAGCATAAATCGCTGACGTTATCGGTGAATAAGATATAATAGGTGTTACTATCGAAGTGATTTTTAAGAGCTTGTTTATCACTGGTAATGGTGATGTGAGAAAATAGAGCTTTGCAGGAGAAAACTTGTCTTTTCCAACAAGATTATAATGAATTTTGTATCTGTTCTGTTTTCCTGGAAGTAAATCAGAGGCATTGCTTTTGAAGTATCTCTCGCATGTGTTATATCATGAATGTCCTTTTCAAGGAGAACAATTTTCAGTATGTGAGTATTAAAGAAAAGTATGTCATTGCAAAAATGTCACTTAGGAATTTGTGTTTATGATCAACAATTGAATCCATGAGTCTGTTATAATCGAAAAAAATTATAAGTTGACTCTGTTGACTTCCGGGCGCCCCAGACAAAATTTAAATCTCTTGTTTTTGGTTAATTTATGTGTTTGTGATGCAAAGAGAAGAAGTACACCAATTAAGTGATATCGATCTCGTTACTCGGCTGGTCTAATTGGAGCAAAGAAAAGCACTTGAGGATTGTTGATTTGAATCGACTAACACTAAGGCAGTGTATGGTTTTAAAAAGAAAATTCAACGCATAAACTGATTAAGAACAACACATTTTATGCATAATGTCTGGACGTTGCATATGTTAAAAATACTACCAGACATTCGTAAAGGCAACTATTTTCTTGAACAAAATTTCTTTCTATATACACATATTCATCTATCTATCTATATTTACCAACCCCTCCACTTGGGCAGGATATGACACAAGGTCAATTTTTAAGAGGTCTTTAAGGGGTTTGAATTCAGAGTTTTTCTTCTCCTCGACTTGTTACCTCATCCAGACTGAAGAAATCAGTCTGCCCTACTATTAACCCATAGCTAGAGGGAAAATAATTGGATTCATACCTTTCCTTAGGGTATTAGTGCTATGTGAAATGCAATCAGCCTCGTCCAGGATTTGAATTCGTGTCACCGTGTCCATTTCCTATGACGATAACCATTACACCACGGGCACCTCCATATCTATCTATGTGTGTGTGTGTGTCTGTGTGCGTGTGTGTCTACAACGTCGGGAAAACTTAAAGGATTTTCATTCAGCTGTTTTGCTTAAATCAAATAAACAAATATGTCACAAAAATGTGACTGCATATTTTCATTTTACTTAATCTGAAAAAATGACACACTTTGAAATAATTCTATATAATTTGTTATAAATTACGTATATGCCATAAAGTTTGAATGTAGAACTTTTAAATAAAGAGTGTTTGGTTATACATACATGTATATATATATATATATATATATATATATATGAGTGAGCAGAAAAGTTTATATATTGACATCCTATCTGCTGTTGATAATTTTTATCAATGGGATCCAAGCTCTGTAACACCGACGAAAAAAGAGTGTGCATCCCCAATCGGGACAATGTCAAAAAATGAACCTTGTTTGGTTATATTCCATGAGACTATCTTGATCAGCCCATGAACTTTTCAAACCTCGTAGATAGATAGATATTGGGTTGTAAAATACTGTTATATTTTCTTGTATACACCTACTCACATACAAATGTAAAATCCATTTTGTGTGCTTATTCTTGATTGAAGCACTTTTTCCAACAGCATTGACAGAGTGTAACTGTGTTTTTAAAATTCAGTCAATATTAACATTGACTGAGATTTGGAAAGTTGCAAGATGAATTTTTAGTCGACATTGCAAGATTCCGTATTTGATTATTAATGTTTTTCCGCGCACATCATTAGAAATATTTCGTTTGTTACAGCAGAAAATAGTGACATCTAATCGAAAAATTGTGAATCATTGATCGTATTCAAAACATTGCCTCTATCAACCAAGTTCATCTTTTATCAACGCGAAATAGAGTCTTGCTATTATGTTACACAATTTTCAATAAAAAAAAAATTTGAATAAGGGTTTTCAAATTTTGCCCATTCATTAATGTTATAACGTTTACTTTCGGACTTATATCGTTGGGAAAGGCATAAACTCCCCTTATGCCAATAATTTCACGACTGTTCCTCTACAAAGATGGTTTTAACATTGAAAAACTCTCTTTCTTTCTTTCTTTCTTTCTTTCTTTCTTTCTTTCTTTCTTTCTCCCTCCATCTGCCTCTGTCTCTGTCTGTCTGTCTCTCTCTCTTGTTATATCTATCTATCTCACACACATAAAAACATCAGCTCTAAATGTGAGTTGATATCTAGCCATTGTGGTATGTCTCTTATGAATCATCCAAAATTCTCACAAATCTTCGATTTTAAGATTTCCTATAAATTATTATTCAGTATCTTTGTGATTAGATATTGTTTGAAGTATTCCATTAAACAAAGAAACAAAATGTGAATAATGGTTTTCATGTCTGGTCTTTTATCTGGCTTTATGCCATACAAAGTCAATCTTCTTAAATATTCATTTGAAATTGTAATTCGGAGAAATCCCCAAGGCGTTGTGGCTGACATATTGGACTGCTTTGTAAGCGAGGCCAAACTTCATTACGTTTACTTTCGGATTAATAACCTTAAGAAGGACATGAACCTTTTTATCCCTCCCACAGCTATCGGTTAAAAATACCTCTACTGTTATTCCACAATAGTTTATTTTGGCATTAAATGACTCACAGAAATTGATATGACATTTAATAAACAAACCAAACCAACCAACTGATTCATTACAAAAGAAATGCTTTAAAATCTTATACAGAATACATTTTTAATTTTTACGTTCCGTTTCAGTTTGATTTTTAAGGAAGGAAATTAACTCAGTTATATCCCAAAAGAAAACCTTTAAATTTAAGTTTTGACTTATAAGCACGCCTCAGAGTAACGCCCTATGAATAACTACTCTTTCTGAATAAAAATAAATTTGTAGCTTGTAAGAAAAGGGAGCTGTTGTTTATGTTATATTCTTGCACTGGTTAGAGGGGAATATTGCTGATGTTTAAAACGGATGTAAACAGTTGGATCAGGAGACACATGAAGGGCGAGTGACCTTTAAAAACCCGGTTTCATTCACCTTGAACAAGTTGAAAGATACGTGTGTACTACTTTAATTTAATCAAAACAGAACGACGCGTAATTCACAATTTCAACTACACTAGGAGTTCTCAAAAACTATTTATATTGGAAGCTACTCTTTCTCTCTCTCTCTCTCTCTCTCTCTCTCTTGTTCTATCTATCTATCTCACACACAGATAAACACACCAGCTCTAAGCGTGAGTTGATATTTTGGCATTGTTGTATCTATCTTATGAATCATCCAAAATTCTCACAAATCGGACGCTAACTAAACGTATGGAGAAAAAGCTTGACGGCAACTACACAAGAATGCTGAATGAATGTTGAATAAGTCCTGGATGCAACACCCCACAAAATACCAACTGTACGGCCACCTACCTCCCATCACGAAAGCTATCAAAGTTAGACGAACCAGACATGCAAGACACTGCTGGAGAAGCAAGGCCGAGCTCATTAGTGACGTTCTCCTATGGACCCCCTCATATGGCCGAGCAAAAGCAGGACGACAAGGTCGAACCTACATACAGCAGCTCTATGAGGATACGGGATGTAGCCCTGAGGACATACCAGAAGCGATGAACGATAGGGATGAGTGGCGAGAGAGGGTTCGGGATGTCCGTGCTGGCGACACAACATATTGATGATGATGATGATGATGATCTTTGTGATTAGATATTATTTTGAAGTATGTATATTACCGATATTTGTCGCTGCCTCCCACCAGACACGACTTGACACAAGGTCAAAAGCCCGAAGGCCAATTAAAGTGGGGATAAAGGGGAGGGGAAGGTCGGGAAGGAGCCGAGACTCGAACCCTGCTTGTCTGTGCTGCTCATCGGCTCACTTAGTGCAATGTGAGCCTGATGAGGCAAGCAGTTTCACGAACCCAAATGTGGGTCCGGGCACGTATGCCAGTTTGCGGCTTAAACTAGACGCATGGTCTAGTGCCGTACAAGGAGGACAAAGGAGACAAGAATGCAGCTCGCCCACCCGAAGGTAGCCTAGTCGAAACTAGGTGCCTAATTAAAGGCCCCAAGTCTGCCATTGTTCCTTTTCCAGGGCCACGCTCCGGACCGAAGTCCAGAACAGGCCCCGGGGCATTCGCCGGAGGCTTGAAGTATGTATATTACCTTTAGTAATAACCAATGAAGCGATTCAAATCCCAAATTATCCCTTAAATATATTTAACAATACAAAATACATAAAATATCATTTAATGTAAAATTTTTCTGATATCTGTATTAATATTTCAAAAGAGTTTGTTTGGTTGTCCTCTATACACGTTCAAACGGTTGGATGTAGATCTATCAAATTTGACATTCATGCTTATTGGACCTAGGGAAAGGTTTTAACTTGGAAATATAAGACTCAAACAATAAAATAAACAACAGGAAGTTATGTTGCTGAAAGATAAAAAAATAATTCAGATTTTAAGTTTCCCGACTTTATAGGAAAAAATAAGTTTAAGAATAGTTAACTTACTAAAAATTTATTAGTCGTATTCACATTTAATACAACATAACTAAATAGTTTTAAATGTTTTCAAGCTGAACATGTAAAATCGCCTCACAACATTTTCCGAGTTAGAACTAACCATCTGGACAAAAATGTTTAAAATCGATAAACCTTTTAAAAGCTATTTAATTAAACTTTTAAAAGAAATATATTTTACTACATATGCCCGTGACATTTTTGAGATAGCCTTATTAGAATGGATATTATGTGTCTGCTTGTTTGAAACCAAAACTATGTCACCATCGACATCACAATTCCCTTAATTATTTACGTTACATTAAATAATTATTATTCAATCTTTATGAGAATCATTTATTAACGATCTTATTAAAGTCTAGCTGAGTTTGATTTGCTTTAAAACAGACCTCGCTATTAATGCGTATAAAATCATGCAGTGTGTGTTATTTATCGCTTAAAATGGAGGTGCCCGTGATGTTTTATGGCGCTGCCGTGGTGTAATAGTTATAGTCCTAGGAAATAGACACGGTGACATGTGTTCAAATCCTAGATGAGGCTGATTGCATTTCACATAGCATTTATACCATTGGGAAAGGTATGAATCCAATTATTCTCCCTCCAGCTATGGGGAGACTGGGTTCTTTAACCTTGGTTAGGCAACCAGTCTAGGAGAAGGAAAACTCTGAATTCACACCTGCTAAACTCCGCTTTAAATTTGACCTCGTTTCACATCCACCTGTTCGGAGGGGTTGGTAAATATATATTCATCGCTTAGAAATAAAAGATTCACACAACATAAAAAGTAAAGTAAAGTTAGCGACCGTAGTCGAGGGTGACCTGAAGGCTCCCTTTTCGATAGCTACTACACCAAGGTGTAGGGGAGGGCGCTATTCCTTTCCTTGGATTGCTCCACTTTACCCTTGATCCTTACCTTATAATGCTGAGTGTTAAGCAAGGTATTATCAAGTACCATTTTTTGAGTCTTTTGTATGACTTGACCTGGGATTGAACCCAAATCTCCCGGGCCGTTGGCGAACACTCTAACCATTATGCCAATATCCAGTAAACATATAGGGTGGATAATTTGCATGATGGTTTAAACAATACCTGGTTTTATAAATAATTACTAGGAGTTATTGATTTCAAATTATTTTATCCTCAAACATATTAAAAGCTACCCTATTTATAATTTCATATAAGAATCAATAAAGTAAGATAAAAATGAATGTAATCTTTTAATATACGTTCTTATTTAGTTTTGCAAGATTTTCTTATCTAATATAATGTTTTAATTCCTTAAAATCTCAATATTTGTGCCCGGAGTTCAAATATTTTTACTAGTGTGACGCGAAAGGTTTACTTTTATCCCAGAACGGGGTTTTATTTTCGCACGTGTGAAGACGGGGCAGGTTGGCACTTGATCCCTTCCAGAATAAGTCCTCGTTCAGAGTTTTTCTCTCAGGCATATAAGAACTGGCACATTACGTGAGGGATTAATTTAGGGCCAGACTGACCGCCGCTGGCAAGGGGTTCCAAATTTCACACTATCCACAAACCACCAGGTCGCTTTCCTTCCTTCCCCTAGACAATGGAAGAATATGGACCTATAGGTTTGGTCGTAATAATATTATATTGTAGTAGTCGGCAACTCCGGTTTCCCATTTGATATTTTAGAGGAATTAATAGGACAATTCTAAGCAAGATAACATAAGGCGAATAGAAGCTGAAAAGGAAGCATGAGGTAACAAATTCGTAGAAGATACGGCAAAGAACAACTTCGACCAGGTGGTAACATTAAAAATACATGAATCCTTTACTATACAAAGAGATACACTTTCAAAGTGTCAAATATATAATAAATGGACAGTCCACGAATATAAATGTCTTTTCTTGACTTTTGGTTTTTCTTCAAATTGAGAGAGAGAGAGAGAGAGAGAGAGAGAGAGAGAGAGAGAGAGAGAGGTATATAAAGTTTGGGTATAAAGGAGAAATGGCCCCAAAGTTACTTATCTTATTTTTCGACGGGGTTCCACTGGAGAATCTTTCTTCTTTCACGGGCTAATAGACTTTATTCTATTTTTTTACACTGGCTTGAAGAACCTGGGGTCCCTCGTGTCTCAGATATTCTTTTGTCTTCAACCCGGAATACTGGCTTTGGTCCGTCTGCCCGCTACGAACCCTGCCAAACAACTAACATTTCTTCTCGTTTTTTTCGCCGACGGGGAGAAGGGTGCCACTTTCGTTTTAGGGCCCCAGCCAATCATTTGGCTTCTACCTTTCTCCTCCCCCCTGGTCAGGCGATTTTGTTAGGGCTACTAGATGTCATCCAAGTCAGGTTACTGTTAATTCAAACAGCAGTCATCCCACTTCCATCGTCTCAGTGGGATATCACGTGACACTAGTAATATAAAAATGCAATGAACATATCTATTTTCTACTATTATATATAATCACAATTACCACTTTAGCCTGGTTGGCAAGGATGGTAAAATACACTAACTGCACTTCTGTACATAGGTTAACTCAAACTAGACGAGTGACTTGTATAGGTCTCTGAACAATCTCATTGCTGTAGTCCTGGAGCTTTAGGAAATTTGGAGTACTCTATTTTGCCCTTACTCCTTGGTCCACTTTAACATGGGTTAATATTACCCGTTAGTGTTCCAAAAACTAGTCAAATAGAACTTTTTAACCATTTAACTATGTGCAACCAAATGATTTGTGTTGAATAGATTTATTAGTGTTAAATAGCAATACTTAAAACCATTTAACTGTGCGACAAAGAAACCCTAGCTTGATTCAAATTTTACCTATAAACTATTTGTTTGCAAATTATATATATATAATTATACACACACACACACACAAACACACACACACATATATATATATATATAGAAATAGAAATTCGCATAAGATAACCGACAAGGGTCGATATGCCATAAACCCAACCAACCAACCAACCAATTATCGTTTGTAGTTATTCATTGCGTAATTTTAAATGATTTTAACATATGCCTTATAGATAAAAATGAAAGACCAGATGGAATTTTTCACATTTTAATGTTTGTCAAGCCGCACAATCTCAGCCTTAGTCATATATACGGCGTTGACAGTTTTTTTTCAGTCAGGAAATTTGAATTAAAACGTTATGTAAATTTCCTCAAGTACATGAAGTCTCGTAAGTAACACTAGATAATATTTTTAAGTTTTTTTTTTATTTAAGCAAGTGACTCAATTGACCTTACTTATTACGCATCACTCTTCCTAGTATTTAACATTTTCAAAATTGACAATGTTTTATATATATATATATATATATAATTGTCAATTTGCCTCCCATCACGAAAACTATACAGGTCAGACGAGCCAGACACGCCGGACACTGCTGGAGAAACAAGGACGAGCTCGTAAGTGACGTACTCCTATGGACCCCCACACATGGCCAAGCAAAAGCAGGACGACCAGCCCGAACTTACATACAGCAGCTATGTGAGGACACAGGATGTAACCAAGAAGACCTGCCGGAGGCGATGAACGATAGGGAAAAGTGGCGAGAGATGGTCAAGGATATCCGTGCTGGCGGCATGACATGATGATGATGATGATATTGAATTTAAAGAGGAGTTGCCGCTACGATAGATACCCTAATAGAGGTTCCGTAAATTGCGATGAATAAGTCGACCTGATATATATAAGTGAACCTGGGACATAAATCTACCTAAAGATTTTTTTGGTTTAGAATACAATGTTATACCTATACTTGCTATATAGGTCGATCCCTAAACATACAGTAGGTTACTATGACGTTCTGGTGAGTGTTTACAACCTGCGCTTCAACTATTTGAGGCGGTGTGTGATATTGCGTTAATATAACACTTTATTCGTATTACAGTTATAATTTGTTATAGATGTTCACCAAATAAGTGTTTAATTTGGAAATATTTTATAGCAGTAATGTTAAGTGGTGCATATCGACTGTTACGGGCAGTAATCGAATATTTGACCACACTGTGGTTTAGTGTTGCATTGTCGGGAGATTGGATTATGACAAATTAATTTTTTGTTAAAAGGACCGACGCGTTAGAGGCTAAAAGCTTAATAGATGAAGATGACACAGGCTGGCAGAATTAGGAGTGAAAAGTTGACAGGTTACTTAAACAGGTGGTTGTGACTCATTGAAATGAGAAATGAGATGACCTTGATATAAGGCTACGATAATAGCGGACACGATCCCGGTAGCAAAAAGTACCGGGTTGCCTGCTGGAAGGAAAATACTTGATGTGAGTTGTCAACCTCGAGTAAATATGTTCATAAGAGCAACCATGTTCAAATGTCAGAGCAGAATCCCAGCTAACGGTCGAAGTGAAGAGATCTCTCCTCAATTCCCTGTATGCTTTCATAATCTCTTCGATCATTTCTCTTAGGCTCCACAGTCGTAGCAAACCGGAGAAATTAAGAAAATAAGTTATATTTTTATATATAAGTGTTTGTCATTTTTTCATAACCAAGTCCAGCTGCAGTGTGTAACCCGGTAGGAGGAACTCCGAGAGCAGTATACAATAAGTGGTTTCCATTTTAATTGACTGCTAGTTTCGTTGAGATTCTTTACACTTAAAGATCGACTTGTACACCGTAATTTACAGTATCTATGAAGGATCATTTATAAATTCGAGATCTGATGATGAAGGGCTAGAGCAACAAATTTACAGTTTTCTTTATTTACAGTTCACTGTTTTTTTTAATCTTCCATGCAAATAGGAATTCCCAAAATGTAAGAAATCTTTGAGAAAGTGAACAAAATTAATCATGACACAGTCATTCACTACTTTTTTCAACAGGCTTTCAATTGAAGAAATCCACGAAGCTATCGGGGGACAATGTTCCTTTCTACGGCAGTGTTAAAAATGGGCTACTGAATTCAAACAAGGTGGGTAAAGCTTATGTGATGAACGTTATAAAGGAAGGCTTCCCATAGTCTCTACAAAGGGAAACATTGACAAAATTCATAAAAAGATAATGACAAATAGCCGAATAACATAATATGGCAATGCCTGACCGTTAAGTATTTCAATTAAACATGTAGTGGCAATTATCAGTAATCATCTTGAAATAACAATAGTTAAGACTCGTTGAGACTGAAAACTTCTTCAGCATGATCAGAAGATACTCATACACTCTTGAAGTGACATTCTTGTGGTTTTTAACACAAATCTAAATGGCTTTCTACGGTGATTTGTCATCTTTCAACCAGGTATAAAACAACAGCAAAACGATCGAAGCACGCAGGATATTCGCTCCTAAGAGGGCCATATCAGTGATACTCGATTGGAAGATGATACGAGGATCGTTCTAAAAGTTTTAAGTCTAAAACCAATTAATTCTGATTTTCTAGTTTGAAAGAAGTGGTATTGTGTCGCCATACTAAAAATGTTCAGCTATGTTCTTATTAATAGGTGAGGCTTAGAAATGTTTTTAATGAAAGTCGTAGCTTCTGTGTTTGAAGATGCAAAAAGAATTCCGATGGTGAATTACTTAGTAAACGATCAAACTGTCACCAAATATTTATATGCAAATCTCTTTAGGCAGAAAATTAAGAAAAATTGATATAGAACGCTGGATATAGGTGGAGGGGTCTTCCGCCAAGACAAAGAGATATTTAAAAAATGAGGCTCTTACTTCAATTAAAGATTGGCTTCAAACCTTTTGAACATCCGACCTATTCACCTGGTTTGACTCTATTAGTTTTCTGTTTCTTAAATTGAAAAATGAGATCAGTGGTCGCCATTTTGCTACAGTCAATAACGTCATTGATACTGCGAACCAGTATTCAGAGAACCAAAACGCTACTTTCTACAAAGTAAGAATTCTGAAATACCAGGACAGCTGGACAACATGTGTTAACTTGAAAAGAGACTATGTTGGAAAATAAATATGTTAAGTTTTATGAAAATAATTATTTGTACCTCAGGTCAAAAATTTATCAGCCACCCGTCGTACCAAGTTTAGATTAGTCTATCAGAAAATCATTAGTATGAACACTTAGTGAGGATCATATTCACTTAAGTAATAATGTTCTGTAAGGTTAACCTGATAATTACCAGTTTACAGCAATCTCTCTGAAACTAATTATGTCATCAGATGTTGTTAAGATGCTGCATTTATTGCTTAACACTGTGGTCATTTCATTTAAGGAAAAGGATTTTACCGGTTCATTTACTTGTTCTGTTGCTATTTTTCTATCGGTTGACTTTTTATTATTACTACATATATTTTCATCGCTAAATAAATTTTTTTACACAATGTTAGCAACAATCTTAGCCTTGTAAAAACATGGTGGCTAAAATAACCTGAAGTTGATATGTAATCTTTATTTTTTAAAGAGTCTACGTTGCAGGTTAATGATTATATTATTGGAATCTTTTAATTAGTGGACTGGCTTTATACAGATTATTCACTGAGAGAAAATAGCTTAACTGAAACCGTAGATGTAGAATTTAAAAATATACTACACATTTTATCAATCATTTTTCATGTGAAATTCACTATTGAGAATAAAGTCAACTTTGACTCAAAACTATATATTATCTGTAGTTACGAATCTTAATCAATTCGCGAATTGAAATAATTTGAAAAATATTCTATTCTTTTTTTCAAAATTCTACTTAATATTTCCAATCGATAACTAACTTTTTAGTGCATGCCTAACAAAGGAACGTCAGCGATCAGTGTAAATGTTCAAGTTTAAAACCAAGAAAATATGAGATTTATTCGTCTTTTCACTTGAAATCCATCTGTTTCATATGACCGTAAATGTGATATGCGAAAGATATTCAGTAAGCTTAGATGATAGAGTTTCTGCCGTTGGGAAAAACTGAAAGCGAACAGACGGACAGTTTGCAAGTTTAGTTTGTTCCTATGACGGCGTCCAATGGAGCATAAGAGACACATATTAAATTGACAGCGCCTATCAATATGCCGACCTCACCCAACCAGAAATAGAGCTTCTAAACGCGAATAATTTTGCAGACTTTGGATTCATTAGAATAGAGCATTAACGGCCTACCAACCAATAATAAGAATAATTTCAAATGACACAGGAGAATTTTGAAACCAATTCCGATCCTAAACGATGCTAATATGCCAATTCATATCTACGAGTACGGGTTATTACTAAGGTTGCTTTTTTTAAATGTCTCTGTCTTTAGATGCGGTGTTCCGTGAATAAAGTCACCACTGTATTGGGAACATTGTGAAGCGTTTGTACTCTGGTATATACTAAAACTATTTTTTCAGGATCCTTATTGTGGATTACTCAACTCACTTTCTGGCAACAGCTTATTATACTAATTGGCTAATCAACACTTTAAGGACGAGTTCGAATTCCAAATAAAAATCTCTACAAGATCTAACCCCTCATTAAAGAGAGGAAACCAGACCCTAGAAAGACTAGAAGAGGAAATCATTCTAAACCAACTAATCATAGGCCACAGCAAATCGACCCATTCCTATGTACTAAAACCGGAACCACCACCAAAATGCTCAAGCGGATAACCATATACAGTGAAGCGTAAATTGATTGAATACAAAAGCCCCTCTCATATCTGAAAAGATTTCTGGAAAGCCACAAACATAAAAGAACTATTTGAATCTATAGATTCTACCAACATAATTCACTACGTGTGAAGAATCTGCCTCCAAACAAATATATAAGTTCATGGACCTCCCCTAAAGCAGAAAAGCTTATCTCAGCAATGCAAACGAATAAGCCCTGACACCTTAAAGATGTTAACCACAATCTATTACATTACAAATCATATATACTTCATGCAGGCATATAAAAAAGGATTGACATTAAATAACCTACAAAGTTTGATAAACCATAAAACCCAACCAATCAGTCACGTTATTACGTTCCCTTTCGGACTAATACTCTTTGGAAAGGCATGAACGTCTCTATTCCCCAGCAATGGGATGAATAAAGTGAAGTTGAAAAGTTATCTTTATTTGTTAAAGAGTTTGCGTTGCAAGCTACATGCCAAGTTGACGATTAAAGTATTGGAATTTTTGAAAACGTGGACTGGCTTTGGCATTAAATAACCCGTAAAGGTTGATAGACTATTAAAATTAAGTAACTAAATCAAACATTTTAAGGCTTATGTGTAAGTTATGAAATTTTTGCGAAATATTAATGAAACTATTCATCATCTAAGTTCCTTCTAATCAACTCATTCATTTTGAATACATAATACTGCTGTTGAATGATGTATATTAATATCTACCTTCGTTTTGTGAATTTGGTGTGTGTCACGTTGAGAAAGTAAGGAAAAGATAGACTAATCTAAAGAAATATAAACCCGTACCAACGCATGTATGCTTTTACTACAGAATCAACCTGTGAACCAGGTCACCAACATAATTCTTAGCACATCAGCTTTCTCCCCGACGATTTTGCTGTGAGAGGTATCCCAACCAACTACACTACAATACGCTATCTTACCTTCGATTCAATATTAGAACAGTATTCGGAAAGATATTTTCGTATTTTTATATTCTACTTTTAATTCTAAAAATTTTAGAAGACCTATGCAATTAAATACATTTTCAGGATGATGGAACGTTAAAATTTAAGAAAGTACCAGTTATGTTTCATTTATTTCCTCATCATCATCTAGTCACGCTGACACCATGGATTTCCCTTATTCCTTTTTTTCTCACTCTCGCTCTCCTCTCCTCTCCCTTCACTCTCTCTCTCTCTCTCTATCTCTCTCTCTCTTTCCATATGTTTCTTTCATACATTGCTCCTGGGAGGTCTTCTAAACAACATCCAGTGTCCACACAGAGCTAATATAATTGTTCTTGCTGATCGACTAACACTGACGCGTCGATGTGTAGGGGTCCATAGAAGAACTTTTGAGTTCGTCGTTGCTTCTCGTCGGACTTGGGCGATTTTTGAGATGGGAGGTAAATCGCTGTACAACTGCTGTTTAGTCTTGGGCTGTTTCTTTAAGGATTGATTCAAAACATCAAGTAGCTTTCTCCACGCATTTTTTTTGCGTCCATGTGGTGCATCCATACGGTAGTATTGTACAGCTACAGCTCGGAAAAAATATTTTATCGGATTGATAAGACTTCCTATAGGTCGATGATTTCCACTGACAGAATGATTCAATTAGATTTAAGCTACTTATTTATATTTAAACCTTTAACCATTAGGAACATTTTTGAAAAATATTTTTCTTTATCACTTATAGAGAAAAATAGTCCAACAGATATGTTCTATTCAAAAGTTAAATAAATCTTATATTTGCCACAAAACATGCGATTCTTCTGAACAAAATATAATGTCAAAATGAATGTTGTAAAATCCAACTTTGGAGAAAGGTTTGGTTTAATTTGGTTTTATGGCATATATTGTTGGTTATTTAATGCCAAATCCTCTTTATACATATATATCAAGTATATCTGATGTGTAAATGAATAGCTTGTAGGAAACATTTTAAGTAAGCGGGAGATCATTTGCTTGCACACTTTTAAATGTTTTCAAGCATTCTATCCAACAGCAATAATTTTATTTATTCACAGTTGAATTAGTATTTATAGCATATGAACCATTGGAGGGAAATCAATGTCAAATCCTATTTATGCATATTAAACATTTATGATATATAAACACATTTTGTTGATAACGTTTTAAGGTGCCCGTGGTGTAATGGTTATCGTCGTAGGAAATGGACACGGCGACACGAGTTCAAATCCTCGACGAGACTCATTGCATTTCACATAGCACTAACACCCTTGGGAAAGGTATTAATCCAATTATTCTCCCTCCAGCTATGGGTAAATAGTAGGGCAGACTAGGTTCTTTAGCCTTCGTGCGGCAAGTACTCTAGGAGAAGGAAAACTCTGAATTCAAACCTGTTAAACTCCGCTTTAAAATTGACCTTGTGTCATATCCTGCCCGAGCGGATGGTTGGTAAATATGATAACGTTTTAAGAAGCCGAAGTTCATTCTGTGCACACAGTTAAAAGTTTCAAGTATTTCTATCAAACACGAATAGCTCTATTTACTATTAATTATTTATTACACAGTTACATGGATATGCATATATGACTGATAAGAGAATAGTTTGTTGGTCATCATCATCATCATGTCGCGCCGCCAGCGCGGATATCACTGACCCTCTCTCGCCATTTCTCTCTATCATTCATCGCCTCCGGCAGGTCTTCAGGGTTACATCCTGTGTCCTCACATAGTTGCTGTATGTAAGTTCGTGCTGGTCGTCCTACTTTTGCACATCCATATGTGGGGGTCCACAGGAGTACATCGCTTATGAGCTCGTCCTTGCTTCTCCAGCAGTGTCCCGTGTGTCTGGTTCGTCTGACTTGTATAGTTTTCGTGATGGGGGGCAAGTGTCCGTATAGTTGGAGTCTCGTGGGGTGTTGTCGCCAGGACTTGTTTAATACTGCTCTCAACATTAACTTTTAAATGAGTTAGAACTGATATGATTGCACTCAAGTATTACTAATATTTCTCTATAGTTGAATTGTTTCAATAATTGCTATTTATCACTAATAATTCTATTCAATATTAGTCATTTGTTTTCAGACAGTAAAGTGGTTACAAGTATTACTATTTAACACAAATTGTTCTATTGAATACTCTTCTTTCATTTGCACAAAGTCATATAGTTCCAAGTATTGCTATATAATAACAATAATTTTATTTAGGCACACAGTTAAAGAGTTTCAAGTTGTTGGTTTGTTGGTTGGTTGGGTTTTATGGCATATCAACCTTTATAGGTTATATAAGGCGAAATCCATTTTTATGCAGATAATCAGTTCTATTTCATACAATTCAGTTTAGCATAGGTACACATTTTAATTGTCAAAAACCTTTCTATTTCAAGCTATTCAGTTTAGTCAAACAGTTCTAATTCGGCTAATTCAGTTTAGTATAAGTACAGATTTTGTTACACACAGTTAAATGTCAAAACAGTTCTATATTAAACGATTCAGTTTCGTGTAAGTAGAGTTTCAATGACAAATCAGTTCCATTTAAAACAATTCAGTTTATGCACGCAATTTAAATGTAAGTACGCAGTTTATTTGTCAAAGAAATTTCTATTTCAAGCAATTCAGTTTAGTCAAACAGTTCTAATTCAAACAATTCAGTTTAGCATAAGTATGTTGTTTGTTCTATTTAACCCATAGATAGGGCCCTATTCGGCGCTACCATGCCAGGCCAGAGTGGACCTAGGAACAATGGCAAAGAAGGGGTGCCCTGCATTCTCCAAAGCCCCAGCATCACAGGAACCTCACCATCAGATTGTTTAATATCATATATCAGGACACTCATTGAGGGGGGGTAACTCCTCTGCAGAGGTGCAGTCGGTGTATTCTATAGCCCAAGCTAACTGGGCAAAGATTTTCAAGTATTGCAACTAAACACTAATTATTCTATTCATCATTACTCATTCTTTTACACACAGTTGATTGGTTTCAAGTTTTGCTATATATCACTAATAATTCAATTAAACATCAATCATTTGTTTACGCACCGTTTAATGATCAAACATTTCTATTTCAAACAATTCAGTTTAGCAAAAATCATTTGTATGCACACAGTTCAAGTGTCAAACAGTTCTATTTGACTCAAAGGGCTTTATCTGGTATTACCACTACGGATCAGAGTGGACTTTGGAACGATGGAAATGAAGGGGCACTCCATATTCCCCAAAGATCGCCATCAAATTGTTTAATGTCATGTCCAGAACACTCGTTGGAGGAGTCTTACCTTTCTGCAGAGATACAGTCGGAGTATTCTGCAGCCCAATTTGACTGGGATGTGGAAAAACGAGTATAAAAACGAATTACATATATGAAAAATATTGTTTATCATGAAATTGTATATAAGTAAAATATATTCTTTTCTACATTTTACTTTATATTTCATTCAATCAATTTTGTCACGGTGTTTATCAATAACCAACTTATTATACAATATCATTTGTATATAATTACACCGTGGAATTTAGAGGTATTTACTCAGTAGTTTCGTAAATGTAAAACCTTCCTTACCTTCAACTGAAGGCACGAAAAGTCTACTAAAACTATATTTATGGTATATATTCATGCATTTGTCGACTTTTGAAGATCTTATGTTGCTTGGTGTTGATCTATATTGAAGTAATAATTTTATGAGTTAGAAATGAAAACATAGTAAGAATGACCAGAAGCAGTGACTTTAAACATTACAGAGATCAATTAATAGTTAGGTGACTATAAATCCAGTGTCAGATTTGGCACAAGAGTGACTTATATACGAGGATAAAAAACAAATCGGTACCAAATGGAAGAGACGAAAGAGTTTTTTCATTATTATAACCGACCTCCAAATTCCAAAATCATCTTTAAATCATAAAATCTTTAATGAACTTATAACTTTTCTATCGTAACTAGTTCCATTGTTAGGCATATCATTTGGTTGGTTCGTGTTTTGTAATATAATTAGGGACACTGATTGATTGTTTTAATAGTAAGTTGTTTCCAAGCTAGATTTGAGGTCAACTTGACGACGGCGGAAAAGGAAGGACATATATAAGAAAAATATTCGAATCAAATGGAAAGATAGAGAGAGAGAGAGAAATGAACTGGAAAGTGTACGGCAGGTTCCCGAAATCCAGATCATGATAGCAACAGTCACCCAAATTAAAAATAGAAATGTATCAGCAACAAATCGGCGGCTGGCATTGATTGGATGATAAAAAGCTGAAACGGAAAATCCGTTGAAGTGGACGCAGGATAGAAAACATGAAAAGAATGTTAGTTGCACACAAGGCGCGATGATGTGAAGACGGATGGAAACTTACGGTGCCTATTTTTAGGTGGGCTCCGAGAAGGGGTCCCACACCCGCCGTGAAGATGTGAAGAAGGGACCCCAAGCAGTCATGAACTAGAACGACTACAGAAAACGATAAAGATAAATTCAAAGGCAATGTATGCCTCTCTCACACTGCGACGGTTTGTTTCTCTTTATCTAAAGCAGTCGACTAATTTTTCATTCACTGTTTCTCTCTCCTCAACGACTACTAAGAAGGGTAGTAGCGAATAAACATTTATATTCGCGAAACGAGAAGGTGTTTTGAGTGGTCATTACTTTTTCTCGCTGCGAGGTTACAACGGGTGTTTGACTGAAACTTAAGACGTAGTGCTACAAACATTGACTATTTAAAACGGTCGTGGTACACGTGTCTATGTGATGCCGTAGTGCTACAAACGTCTGTTTTTGGTGTCGTAGCACGACAGTTCAAATCTTTTTTGTTCGTGTGTGTGCACGTGCGTGCAATTTACCAGTTAATAGTTGGTAGGTAAATAATTTTGTTCTTAGACAATATGTCAGAGAGCGTGACAACATTTAAACGACAAGTTTTGCCTCACAGGCATATGCTTTGGAGATAGTCTTGTTTCATTGATATATCATGTTTTATATACATCTGCTCGACTGAAGTTTGCAATTATGTTGTTGGTTTCAATAGCAATACTTGATACATGATAAGATATATACATATATATATATATATCAGTGGCAACTCTAGCCTATTTTTGCTACTCGTGCCCCCCACCCTCTGTCAACTTCAGTTCCCAACCCGTGGTCCGTGAACCCAAAGTAAGTCATCATAGTTGCTATTGCGTGATTCTCCATTGTATAGCACAGATTGACAAACGTATATAGTATCTTGATTGTTTACAAAAAAAAACACCATGGTGTTTTTTTTGTAAACAATCAAGATACTATATAATTTGCAGTCTTGTTAATACAGTAGATAAGATAATTTTTTTCCTTTCAAAAGTATAGAAGAAAAGAGATGTTCATTACTATGACGAGAAAAATATGTTTATTAGAATAAAGAAATTGATGACAATATAGACAGACACAGCTAGTAGTTTCATTTTCGCATAAAATAAAGATTATTTGTTGAAAATGTATTCAAATAAACAAATTTTAGTTACAGAATGTAATATATGCAACATTCATTAAAGAAATAGAGATTTATTAGTGAAAAAACGAATTAAAACACGCCGTTTAACCAACATTTACCATAGCGGTGATGATGACGTCAGCGATGGCAATAATCTGCTATTCCCCCCCCCCCTCTCTCTCTCTCTCTCTCTCTTCCCAAGACAGTTGTCAGCAGTCACATTGTACAATTTTTTTGAGCACGGTATTCTGGCTTGCTTTTTCTATCGGCTACAGCCAAAAGCGAGATTTCACTAACATTACTGTTATTATAAGGGTCTAGTGCCTGGCACGTATTACGCGTGTTCAACGATTTTATGGGATGTTCAATGGATCTGACGGTGGCCGGACAAAGACCATCCGTTCAAAACAGCATCGTTGTATTATTCCCAGATATATTTATGAACTTTTGGCTACTTAGTTATCGAAACTTGAATAGATACGTAATTTAATTGAGATCGGACTAAGTATGTTTGCTTGAAATAAATGGATGATTTTTAATCCATTTTGAATAACATTAACCGAGTTATTGGTCGTGCCGGGCACGAGTAGCACTAGCCCCATCTCCGCCCCTGATATGTATATATATAAGGTTTTCGTTGTGAATTGCATTGTTTTTAGCTTGTCTGTTCGGTCTTGAATGATAATTGTGAAGTATTCTCGATATTGAGGTGTCTGGATTGAGATGATGAGGGGTTTGATATTTACAATCAATTCTGTTCAGTGATTGGTTTGATATGACTTTTGATATGATTTTCTATTAAGAAGAAGATTTAAATATAGCTGAGATAGATAATATGTTTTGGTTTTTCATTTTTGTTTCCTTAGTGTTAAGTTTTAATTTATTTTATTCGTTTTTTTCAGAGATATCTATTTTTGGCATTTATGGACGGAGTTAGTCATATCAATATCTTTTTATTATAGTAAAGCAAAATAACACACACGCACACGAACCAAGAAGAGATGAAATAGTTTAATTTGATTTTAATAAATATTACTTTTGATTTTTAAAATATGTTTATTAAATCTTTTTCGTTTATCCAGTTTCATCTAAAGACCAGTAAACGATTTCAACGTTTTTCTTGCCGCTCTCCACATGTAAAAAGCACGAAAATAACGTAAATATTTTGGTTCGTCCGATAATTTTTTTTACACCTAATGCATGAAATTTATACACTATTGTAATAAATTCTGTAGAACAATAGTAGCAATTATAAGACCTGGCGGCTTATATTTTCTCGACTTGTTCGTGAAACGAAGCCTTTTTAAAACAATTTAAAAAAAGGTTCACTATATAAACATGAATAACTCTACAGATCTCATTTTCAACGGAAAAAAGCATTCTTTAAAATTCATTTAGTAGAGAATTTCAAAAACCTCGTGAACTTTCTATATTGTTTACCGTAAATCGCAGTGTAATAACCGATCTGCCAAGATTTCTTGCTCTAAATTTGTTGTTAGACATTTACCAGCAGTATTGGTCGAATAAAAATATACAGTAGTTCATTTGTAGGCCAGAAATTACCTAGTAGAACGAAATCGGGATAGACTATGATAAATACAAACAAAAGGATATAAATCTAGTGAAGTTTAACTTAATGTATGATTAAAACCTTTTTAAATTATAGTGCAGTATCTTATTATCTAGATTCTGATAGTAAAATAACATTTAAGAAACCTTTATTTAAAATTTTGTGCAATATAAGTACATTAATAATGCCAATGTGCGTATATTTAATAAACTACAATTATGTCTCTTTAAACTATCATTAATCCAGTTGTGACTGGTGTATAAAATTTTACTCCGGAAATAGAATTACATCAGCCATATATAAAACATGCAAATCTTAAACATTAAAGCCTAAGTTCATATGAATTCAAAATCTATTGAGCTATCATGAAATTGTGCAGATGAAAAATATACCATAGTTGTCTGACTGGCCATTTGAGTGCTGAGACGTTTCAGTCAGTGTTTACAGTCAGTGCGTCAGTTGTTGGAAATGGTATGTAATATGCCGTTAATATAATATTTCGTTTTACAGCTTTATTATATTTATCTCTGTAATAATTTGTTAAATATGTTTACCACATTCAGATTTAAGAAAGAAATGTTGGGGACAGTCTGGTGGAATTACAGTAAGTGGTTAGAACAACTGTTCCGTTTGGTTGACTATTCAATAGTTAAGTGTTGGACTTTAGCCTTGTTTTCTTTAGTAGATTTTCCGCCGCGGACCCTTCTCAACAATGTTCCTCGGGAGTAACTTGTCAACCATCACTTCAGGACAGTCGATCTGTTTTTACCCGTTATTTTTCATCTTGAACATACAAGACTTCTTTGACATAGTTTCTGGAGGTTTGCAAGGAGATATATAAGCTCCATATTTGATTATAATCTGACTAAATTACGTGCTTCGAACGTCGATAGATCTAGTAAGAAGTAAACGATATCCCGCAGGAATTATAACAGGTATAGACAATGCAGATAATAGAGAGCTTTTTGCAAATACATCAACCCAAGCGGAATCCCTGCTGCTTAGCAGGCAGCAGAAATCATGGTCCTCCACGTGAAAGTAAGTAAAACGGAGGACATGGGTTTTAAACGAGAAAGAGTCATGTCCACTTTTGCTGATGGTCCTCTGAAATTAGTAGACAAGTTCACATATGCTGCAGCATCTCATCTACGTAAAGTGATGTTAATGTACGCCTAGCGAAGGTATGTATTGCTATCGATAAGTTATTGATCATATTAAAGTTTTGTCTATCCGATAAAAAAAAAAAACATTTCTTTCAAGCAGTGGCTGTGTCAGTACTTCTGTATGGATGCACTACATGAACACTTACAAAACACATAAAGAAATAACTAGAGGAGAACTGAACAAGAATGCTACGTGCTGTTTTAAACAAATCTTGACAGCAACACCACACAAAACGACAGTTTTACCGCCAATTACCTGTCATCTATAAATCAATCCAAGTACGACGAACAAGATATGCAAGACACTGCTGGAGAAGTAAGGACGATCTCATAAGTAACGTTCTTCGCTGGACCTCTACATATAGACGTCCAGTGTTGGCCGAATAGTGTGGACAGATAATGCTCTCTGGAAGACCTGGCTGGAGCGATGGATGATAGGGACGGATAGAGAGTCAGTCGGGGAAATCCGTGCAGTCACCGTGACTATTTGAAGATGATGACGATAATGATTGAGTTATTCACTTCCGATATCTACCTGTAATTTCTCTGTTTGCAATAAATGAGGAAAAACTTACGGCCAACATCTGACAGCACTGTCACTCAGGAAAGAAAAATAAGCAGCAAAACACTTTGTTGATGTTTTAATCACTGCCCGCCTCAACTTAACTCTCGAAAACATCGACAGTTTTAATATCTTGAAATCTTCAGGGTTAAAAGACCAATATTTATCTCGCTTTGGTTGACGTCTCTGATGTTTCCTCCATTAAGGCAAAATAGGTTTCAACATTAGCTTTAACTTTAAACTAAAATCGAAAAAAAATTATTCGAAATGTTTGAACAGTTTTCAAATAGACAACCGCAACAGCTACGAACGAATTTGATTGTTAGTTGTGTGGAAAGAAGACAATACTTATATATCTATATTTCTATATTTTAGAAGACAATACCTATATATCTGTATCTATATTTCTCTAGTTAAGAAGACTACTTATATATCTATATCTATTTTTCTATATTTAAGAAGACGATACTTATATATCTATATCTATATGTCTATAGTTAAAAAGACTACTTATATATCTATATCTATTTTTCTATATTTAAGAAGACAATACTTCTATCTATCTATCTATCTATCAATCTATCTATCTATCTATCTATCTCTCTCTCTCTCTCTCTATATATATATATATATATATATATATATATAAGAAGACACTACTCATATATCTATATCTATATTTCTGAAAAAAAAAGAAAGAAAAAAAAAAAAGAAAAGTTTGAGTTTGAATTCTTTGAAATATGTTTTAAATATTTCTGCTTTATTATATTTTTTCGATTTCTTGAACACTGTATACTCCGACAGTATTCATAGTCACATTATATAATCAGATAAAATATATTACTTATCTTTACCAACAAAAAGTGTGAGGCAAGTTATATTCAAGATCGGAGTACTCTCAAGTAAATATGATAACTATACTCTGAATAAATCTGGATGGATGCTTCTAATGAAAAATCTATTTACCCAACCCCTCCACTCAAACAAGATGCGTCACAAGAGGTCAGTTTTTTATGCAGAATTTAACAGGTTTGAATTAAGAGATGTTATTATACCAAAGTTATAAAGCCTAGCCTGCCCTACTATTCACCAATATACGGAGAAGGAATGTAACCCTACTGGTGCTAACTCGGCACCATGTCGAAAGTCGTAACACAACACAAAACAATTTCGTTTAATTCATAATACAAAATATATTTTGACTGCCTTTTTGTAGTAGTCGCGAAACGAGAGTGGAAGTAAGAATTACTTGAGCCCATTAGGTGAACTGATAGAATAAAAAGTGGGAGGCGAAAATATAGGCAGAGACATACTTATTAGGTGAGACGAAATGGGCAACCACAGACTGAGATTTATCCTTCACCCCTCCCCGTTGTCTGTCCGGTTCTGTCTCCGATTGTGACTAACCCCAGCTCTTGGGTCCTCCGACGCACTGCCTCCGACTTCCCCTGCCTCTCAGAAATCCTCCAATATATTTTCTTCTGATGATTTTCTTAACTAATCTGTTAATCACACGTAATCTCTAAAGCATTTAGTGACACGTCATAACTACATATCAGCTGATATGTATCCAAATGTTTACTTTAACATTTCGTTTACAGCTGATTTCGAAACAAACCTATCACGGTTTATTTTGACATCTGGAGTGACATAGATATGCAAACAAGGTTTACTCTCTTTGACCTTTCCAACTCGAAAAACCTACAACTACGGGCTCAAAGTTTTAGCTTGCCCATAATTCATCACTAAAATAAAATAAATAACTAAAATAATTAACAAAAATAATTAAATAAATCCTTAATTATATTACAGGAATAGTTTGATGCATACCTTTGCAATGACATACAAACTTGTAAGGATTGTATGTCGAGTAACTTACCATCATAGCATCACTAGGGGCAATTGGATTTACTTGGAGGCGTTCACCTCGTCCCTTAGTAATATGTGTCGCGTTGTACTGGTCAACATTGTACCAGCAGCAAGAAATGATTACTTATTTGACCCATTATCTACCGTCCAAGATGGACTTCCTGTTACAATGCTTAAAGGATTCGACTGCTTTGATATTTACACATTGGTGAAGTGAGAAGGAGTGGATGTTATAGACAGTGAAAGATGACAAGACTGATTTCTTTCGATCTTGTATATTAGTATATTAGTATCATCATGAACTAACCTGGAAAAGGGAAAGAAAAAGAAAAATCGAAGGAAAAATTTCAAGAGATTTGCTTAAATTTGATTGTTCGAAAAAACCAGGAAGAAGGGCACGAGAACATTTCCTGATAAGTTTTATATTGGGTTTATAAATTTTCGCTGACTAAATGTACACCATACGGCAGGGGATGTGTACTTGAACAGGTTATTTGCAGAAGTTTTTTTTTTGTCACAGGTTATCAAGCTGTGTTCTTTGAATATAGCAACTATAATCCTCTTCAGCTATACCAGAGTAACCATGATCCTCTTTGAATATACCAGAACAACCAGAATCCTCTTTGGATATACCAGAGCAACCAAGATCCTCTTCAGCAATACCAGAGCAATCATTATCCTCTTTGGATATACCAGAGCAATCAAGATCCTCTTTGGCAATACCAAATCAACCATGATCCTCTTCAGCTATGCCAGAGCAACCATGATCCTCTTTGAATATACCAGAACAACCAGAATCCTCTTTGGATATACCAGAGCAACCAAGATCCTCTTCAGCAATACCAGAGCAATCATTATCCTCTTTGGATATACCAGAGCAATCAAGATCCTCTTTGGCAATACCAAATCAACCATGATCCTCTTCAGCTATGCCAGAGCAACCAAGATCCTCTTCAGCAATACCAGAGCAATCAAGATCCTCTTTGGCAATATCAAATCAACCTTGATCCTCTTCAGCTATGCCAGAGCAACCATGATCCTCTTTGGATATACCAGAGCAACAATGATCCTCTTTGGATATACCAGAGCAACCATGATCCGCTTCGGCTATACCATACTACTAAATATATTTCAGTATTTCTTCGTTAAAATATAAAAATGTTTTGCTTTCTAATTTCATATTTTACGAATGCATCACACCAATTCAGAAGTTTGAATCTTTATCACTTTCTTTTCACACAATCAAATTACGAAGAAAAATTAACAAGACAAACTACAAAAAGATAACGAATATACATCTCCTTTTTTAAGTAACATTATCTTGTTTCCTTAACTGTTTTATAAATAAAAGAAAATTGAATTAATTGATATATTGGATTATACTGGAGGCACACTGGTAATATCCGTTCGTCCAAACTATGGGTTAAATATAACTTTTCAATCATTTACTGTAATTGAAACCATTTGACTGTATACAAATAAATGATTGATATTAAATTGAATAATTAACATTTGATTGCAATACTTGAACCTATTTCACAGTGTGAAAAAGAATGAATAATGTTGAATAGAATTATTTATGTTTAATAGCAATCCTTGAAACCATTTCGTATCCTGGGTATGTCATTAAACTGCATCTAATGGTGAGGCTCAAGTCTTGGAGGTTGGGGAATGTGGAGTACCCCTTCATTAACATTACTCTAAGGTCCATTCTGACCTGAGTGGAAGTACATTTTAGGGTCATATCTATTGATCAAATGGAACTGTTCAGTTTCTTACTAGGGATTATTATTATTAGTTATTTGAACCATACAATTTTGAGCAAGTTATTAATATTAGATTAGTTTGGTTTGGTTTGGTTTTATGGCACATCAACCATTGTAGGTTATTTAATGTAAAATCCCTTTTTATACATATAAACAGTTCTATTTCAAACAATTCATTGAAGTATAAGTATAATCTTTTGTTTACACACAGTTAAATGTCAAAACAATTATATTTCAAACAATTCAGTTTTGTGTAAGTAGAGTTTTAATGTCAAAAATAGTTCTATTTCAAACAATTCAGTTTGAAAACAAAAACAGTTCTATTCCAAACAATTCAATTTAGCGTAAATACGCAGTATACATGTCAAAACAGTCCCATTTCCACCTACATAGTTTAGTTCTATTTGACCCATAGATAGGACCCTATCTGGTGCCACCACTCAGAGTCCGAGTGGACTAGGGAGCGGTGGCAATAAAGGGTTACTCTGCATTCCCAAAGCTCCAGCATTACTGGAACCTCCCTATCAGATTGTTTTAGTGTCATAAATCAAGACACTCGTTGGAGGATTTTACTCCGCTGCAGAGAAGTAGTCGGTGTATTCTCACAGCCCCAGCCGACTGGGCTAAATAGTATTAGACAAGAGTACTTGATAAATATAATTAGTGATATTGAATAGCAATGTTTGAAACATTAAATTGTGTGCAGACAAATGATTAATGTTAAATAGAGTTATTAATATTTGATAGCAATACTTAAAAATCATTTAATAAGCAGTATTTTTAGTATCAAATTGCAATACTTGAAAGTATTCAAGAGTGAGAAAGCAAATGAGCTTTAACTCACTTAAAAATAAAGTTATTTACAACAACTGCTCATTTACAAATCAAATATATGTATAAACATGATTTGGCCTCAGATTTCCATCAAGGGTTGATATGCCATTAAACCAAATTACCTGGAATTATGCAGGAACAAAATGCCACGAACTTGCGATGTTTAACTACTTAAAAATCTGTTAACACTTCTTAGTGTTTAACTCTTTCTTCAGAGATTCTTCAAGACAGTTATTTTTGCATTTCGGATTGTCTACAACTACTTTTTTGAAATGACAAGTAAGTAATGATGACCTAATAGAACTTATCAAAAAGATGAGTTCACCCTTTTTTAAACAACCTATATAAGGTGGCAGAAATTCAAAACATCACCATCACTTCATTTTTATTTAAAAGTTCTTAAAGAATTTTTTATTCAAAGCTGCTTCTTATCCTTCTCGGCCTCCAGGTCTCCCTCACAACACTTCTTCTAACATGTAACTGAAGACGCTTGATTTTTTTCCCCAGTCTTTTACAAAAATACACCAGTTTCTTCTTATTTTTTGATTTCTTTACGAAACTCTGAGCTATATGAGAATCGATAATTTCGTGGTCGACCTACAGTTCACATCGGTGTTTAGGCCATACAATAGTCTTCACGGATACACACTCTTATTACTTCTAGAAAACCGCACAAAGAGATATATCAGAACAATGCTCTTTATCTTTTGGGGGTTAAAATAGGGTTGTTTGAAATAGATTGTATTGTTTGGAGTAAAATTTATTGCTTCTTTTGTTCCTTAGAGGTATGACTTTTGATAGATGTGATGTTTGCAGCTTTATAATAACAGCAACTTCTAATAAAGATTGATATTCTCTCTCATCCTCGTTTTCTTCGCTCATTTCTACTTAGACTATGAAGTTAGCTTAAATTTAAACAGATTTATAACCTCTTTCGATACACTTCTTTATTCGTTAAAGATTATTCACTTGAAAAAAGTTTGTTTTATCGTGTCGTAAAATATTCATTATTACTCCTTGCGAGTTTGGCCTGTCAGCTGGGGTTGCAAAATACACCGACTGCATCTCTGCAGAGGAGTGAGACTCCTCTAACGAGTGTCCCGGTGTGACTCTATATAATCTGATAGTGAGGCTCCAATAATGCTGGAACTTTGAGGAATACGGAGTACCCCTTTATTGCCATAGCTCACAGGCCCCCACTGACCCGGGTGGTAGAACCTGATAGGGCCCTATCTATAGGTCAAATAGAACTAAACTCAATAGTAATGCTAAAAAGACTTGTTTGAAATAGAACTGTTTTATGTATAAAAATGGATTTGGCATTAAACAACCTACAATAGTTGATATGCCATAAAACCAAACCAAACCAAACCAATCCTTGCGAGTTTTCCACACCAGCATTAACTGATGGTCTTTTACAGGAGTCTGAGCATTAGGAAGTCTTCTGAAATCTTCAGGACTCTTCTTAGTTTTCTGGCCGATCTCAATAATATTGTAGTTTGGATGGTCTCTATTCGTTCTCTGATTTCCAACTCTTCCATCCTTTTTACTAATCCTTTCGGGGTCGTTCCCCAGCATACTAATTACAAGTAGCATCACTGTTACTCTCATGTTACATAGCTTTTCTTTCAGTTCTTTGGCAAGGTCTCTATGCTGGTATCTCTTTTTGTTTTCTTTGCTTTTCACTCTGTGGTCCGTCGGGACGGCAAAGTCCACTATTCAGCAGACTCTCTCTCTGTCTCTCTCTCTGTCTCTCTTGTTAACTATCAGTAGGTCAGGCTTTCTGAGAAAGATTATGTCATCTGTTTGGATCTCAAAGACGCAGAAGATTCTGAGCATCTCATTCTACAAGACAGATTCTGATTTGTGCAAATATCATTGGGTAGAATCGTCAACTTTTAATTTCTTGCACAATTCTCTATAGATCCAACTCCCAATCGTGTCATATTTTATATTCTTTTTGTGTGAGTTTCCTGCATTCGCTTGTTATGGTTTCGTCTCTACCACCAAATAACCAACAATTGCTATTTGATTGCGTCTTATCTATTTTTGCTTTTACATAGATGGTCCTTAAGGTATTTTTAATGCTGCTATATGAAGAGATTCAGTTTTCTTTCTTAACCATGTCCAGGTTATCTCGTGCGAGATTTCCCAATATTTTCGCTTGAAGTATCCGTATTCTTGTTTTTCTTCTTATTTCTGTTTTCAAGTTATTGTTCCGTTGATCTTTATATTGCATGCGCTCTCTCTGGTCGCAATAATTCCTCATTTTTGCTATTTTTGGTAGTCTTTGAGTCCTTTTATTGATGGGTCCACATTATTTTAAATGCTGGTGAGTCGTCTTCCTCCCTCTTTTCTTGAGACATATGGTCCCTCTATATCATTTCCAGGACGTAAGGCCTTAGGTATCGCCATTAGCTTTCTTATCCTTTGGTCCATTTGATAAAGCTCTTTTCTCGTCCATTTCATGAATAGTCTTGACTATTTTGCAAGAAGGGAAGCCCAGGTGTTTATTCCCTTCATTTGATTCCTGAGTTTGGCTTCGAGAAGTTTTCTCCTTTGTCTGAGATCCTTTTTTTTTAATTTTTTTTTTTTTCAATTCCACCTGCTTGATGGTGTTCGCTTCCAGTATTCCCAAGTACTTGTGGGTTTTGACTCTTTCTAGATTTGGCAATTCTATTCTTTCGTTATATGTCTCTTTCTGCTTCTAATTATTAGAAAGCAAATTTACTTATAACAAATTCCATTCATATATCCTGACTGTACATTCTTATTGTTTGTATTAGAGACTCCAATTTTTTTCATTTTTGCAGACAGTTTGATGTCATTCATGTACATGATGTGGTAAATTTTTTTGCTAGTTCGTAAATTTGTAGTCCCTCTATGCGTAAGGGACTAAATAGCATTATTATGATTAGTAGTAGTAGCTGTAGTAGTTGTAATGAAATGTTATTACTCGTTGTGAGATTTCCCTACAATCGAGAGTTGGTGGTCTTTCCCTGAAGTTTGAGTGACAGTCTCCTCAGATCTTCAGGATTCTAGTATTCTAGCTAATCCAAACAATGCTGTCTGGATTGTCTCAATTCTTCTGATTTCCCATTCCTCTTGCTTTTTGAAGCCTTAGAAGTCGTTCCGAATATGCGAAGTATACATGGCATTACCATCACCTTTGTGTTAGACAGCTTTGTTAGTTCTCTGCCATCATCCAAGTACTTGTCAATCTTTTCGCTTTCTTTCATTTTCACTCAGTAAGCCGCAAGATGGCAAGTTTTGATTTTCTTATTAATAAACATGTGGTCTGGTCCTCTGGCTGGGATCAGGTCATCCATTTGTATCTCCAATTTCCAGTAGATATTTTTGCGTCTCATTCTTATTATGGTTTCTGTATATACTATTTGTTAGGATGGTCTCATGTTGCCCAATTGTTAGTGGATCACTTCCCCGCCCCCTCTCTGTCGTTCCTAGTTTTGCACTCCTTTCAATGGTAGCTTGCTGTATTCATTTATTATGTGATTAACCGATTTATCTCTGTCTTCACATAACCTACACTCGCTATTCTCTTGCGGATTATCCATATTTGCTTTGATATAATTAGTTCTTGTGGCATTGTTTCATGCTGCTATTTGAAGAGATTCAGTTTCTCTCTTGAAGTCTCCCTTTCATTCTCATGTCTTTTCGTCTATAATTTTGCCTGTTTGTCACTTCAAATGTCCATACAGTTGATTTTCTTCTAATTTTTATTTTCTAAATTTTGCTGTTTTTTGTTTGTTCTTATGTTGCCATTGCTATTACTGTCTGCTCTAATAAGTCTTTCTTTTTTCTTTTTAATTTATTATTCTAATTCTTCTTCTTCTATTATTATTATTATTATTGTTGTTGTTGTTGTTGTTGTTGCTCCTTTTTGGGCATCACTTTTTATTATCTTCTCACATTAACTTGTCAAAAAAAGAGTGAAGAAGAATCTTTGTACAGAATACACACTATTAATACAAAATCTATGTACAGATAAAATTCCGTGAAGTAATTTATCCGATAGTTAACAAAAATGTCCTCTTAAATTCTTTTTCTTTCCATTGTTTCTGAAACCAACCAATTTAATCTTCAATTTTTTTACACTATTGCTTTTTTATCGAATTATGCAATCTAATCGAACACACACACACACACATACACACACACACACACACACACACATATATATATATATATATATATATTAATCTGTTTAAAAGAAAATTGAATTGGGTTGTAGACATAGTTTTTGAAGTCTTTCTTGACGGTAAATTTTCAGTTCCAGTTGAAATTTAACCTGATCAAAGAATCGTCTTCAAATTTTTATTAGGTTACATTACATTAAACAATCTAGACTAAGGTACTATATATATATATATATATATATATATATATATATATATATATATATAATAGAGTATACAGGGTGTGTTAAAACGTTTTGACACTAACCTGTGTTTACCAAGTTCAAAATGAATAAAAAACAAAATGTTCATTTTCTTCAGAATAGTTCCGTTTTTGTTCAACACAGTTATTGCAACGAGTTTTCAGTTGGAAGAAGCACATTTAAAAGTATTCTTTTGATATGATTTTAAGTTGCGCTGTTTTTGTTTTTACGGGGTTGGGGGGTAATGTCGTGTACGCCTTGAAATCTTATTCTTGAGTTGAATTTTAAGTTTAGCAAACAATTAAAAATCATATAGAGTTTGATTCGGTGAGGAGGGTAAGTGCTGCACTTTCACCACCCACTTTTGCCGAAAACTGCACGTCAAAATTATCGAGATTTGTAGAGGTCTTGAAATTTGTCATTTGGCTCCAGTTGTTGGAACAAAACGACAAAACATGGTGTCCTAACACCACGGCCCCTGATAGAATATAAGTGAAACTTTACCCTTTAAACACAACGCAAAACGACTCTGTTGATTTTCATAATATGAAAGTTTATCTTGACTACCTTCTTCATAGTGGTTGCGAAAAGCTAGAGATGGATTAAAGGAATTACTTCAGCCCATTCGATCAACAGGAACTATATATCGTGTGCGACCAAACGAATAACCATATATGTGGACACTTCATCTTCACCGACCAGGCCCCACTCCAACGAGTGCTCTGCTTCTGGGCCTTCTCTGACTGCCATCACCTCTTTTACGAACTGACTCCAACTTCTCGACTTCACTTTTATAGATATGTTCTTCTAAATATTCTCTTGACTAATGCCTAAATCACAGGTAATCACTTTTTAGTGACAGATCCTTGCTAAAATCAGCTGATATCTATCTAAATGATTATATAAACTTTTCACTTAGAGCTAATTCTTAAACAAATCTTTATTTTGGTAAGAGCCAACACGCGTATGCAAAACAAGTTTTTTCGCTTTGATCTTTATAAATTTAAGCCCTGCAACTACGAAGTTTTTTCATTGCACACAATTTATCACTAAAATAATTAATTAAAATCCCTAATTATTTTACAGTGTCTGAAAAAAACACTCACATTTATTTCAAGCATATAGTTCTGTCGATCGGTCTCACAAAAATAAACATGTAGTGTTTGTTTTTTGTTGTTTTTTTTATTTGCTTGTTTTAACCGTGTGAGGAAAAGTCATTCTTCCATTTATAAGATATGACTCCCACCTCTCTGTGGAGATGGCTTTGTTTAAGCATCATATTAGTTGTCTGTTTCTCTTCAAGATTCTCGGAATCGACTTTTTAAATCTAAATAAGACTTTAAAATATCATGTGGTCAACCTTTTCCAATCAACGAGCATCCAAAGGATTTCCTGTGACTACCTCACTGGGCCTGGCGCCTTGACGTGTAATTTTCAATTACTCTAGCACAAATGTCGAAAAATATCCACTATATTAGAGTATCAATTGAGCTGGAAGTGACCATTACATAACATGCTGAATAAAACGTATTGAGAATTGGCACTGTCTTGTAGATAGCATCACAAGATTTTATTTAGATTTCAAAATTAAAAGTTTATCTAAAACAAAATAGTGGTCAATTTGAATATTTGATCTATGTAAGCTTAATAAAGGGTCCGATTGACGTTTTTATAATTTATCTACATGTATAATGAAAGAATAGTGTGTATATAAGCATTGTATTGTTCTTATCAACCAACATCGATATTATAATGATTCTTGTTTGATATATATGTTGCACAGTAAAACTGCATATTGAAGCAACGTTTTTTTTAGTGCGATAACGTGAAATGATGTCTACCTAATAGAACAAAGCAAAATCATAAGATAAATATGGGGTCTGGTTTCCGACTGGAAGGGGATAATTATCATATATTGATTATAAAGTGTTTTCCTTTAACCATTATTTTGCAGTGAATTATAAACTAAATGCCGGAGAAAAATTACCTTGTATTATAATTATTAATTGATAATAATAATAATAATAACCATCATCATCATCATGTTGCGCTACTTGCACGGATATCCCCGACCCTCTCTTGCCACCCCTTCCTATCATCCATTGCTTCCGGTCGGTCCTCAGGGCTACATCCTGTTTCGGCACAGAGCTGATGTGTGTAGGTTCAACCTGGTCGTCCGGCCTTTACAATAATAATAATACAAGGTAATTCTTTCCCATTTTATTTCTAATAAACTGATTTCTTTTTCTTTTCTACTTTTTTTTGTGAAAATCGATGTTTAAAGCACATTATGCAAATTAGTTATCTCATTGAATATCTAGTCACAATTTCTTTTCACTGCTACGAAATTTGGTTTCACTCCGGTTATACGTTGAAAAGCTTGGATTCAGAGGTTCATAATTCCGGGCAGCGTCGACTCTTCTAAAAGCACAAATGTTAAACTTATTTCTTGATTACCAAGCAACTTTAGTATTGCCCTCGATTGTGTGCGCAAAGGCCATCACCTAAACGTTTTACCTTGCGTCACATCCTGCTTGTTGTTTGTTAAACATCATTGGAAACGGGATGAAGCAGTTGTTTTAGCGATAAAATTTTATATACAATTCGGAGCACAATAAAAAGGCAGAAAAACATGGCAACTGTTTATATATATATATATATATATATATATAAACTTTTGTGTTTGTCGCATATATATGTGTGTGTGTATGTGTGCGCGCGCACCCACCAACCAATTTATATACGTAAACACAAACACACACACACACACACACACACACACATACACCTATATATATATATATATATATATATATATATATATATTAAACAGTCGATGAAATAGTTAACACCTTAAGCAAGACTTGATCACCTATCTAAAAGTGAGCGTATGTTATCTAATCGATATTACTTTGAATTTCAAGAGAACATTTGCTTCTTAAAAATCGAAAATCACTTCAGCTACCCAAGAGGATTACAGCTGTATGTTTTAAGCATTTGTCTTTAACAGAGAAGCAGCTATTTCTCGGTTTATTTCCTTGTCAGATGTAAGTTAATCTATAAACAAACATGCATCACACCTGCGCACAACAAAGTAAATAGGATATCCCAGCTCACAAAGGGAGAGAAAGAAGAAATAATCATTTTGAAGGATCCAGATTTGCAAGAATCTTAATGTCCACAATCCAGGTTAAAGGATCACAACGGGTCATAAGAATAGCGAGTTCGTGAGTGGATTTTGGTGAGTAAGAGCTCAACTTATCCAAATCTATCCTCTTGATATCTCTTCTTAGATCTAGCGGAAAATTGTGGTCAAAATCAGCTGGTCAAATATCAGTTGCTGTAAATGGCCAGACTATGCTTCGATGCCACAAATGACGTCATTGAGTTTCAATCTGTTATACAAACACATCAATAAAAATTGTCGATATAACCAGTAACCAACTTTCAAAAACAATCAATATTAACATCTTATCCTTATTTACACGAGTATCATTTAAAATATATGATGAAATATTGCCAAAGGAGTTAGCAGTAAGAAGCACAGTTAACCGTTTTTCAAGGAAATCAGTAATGATGGGTCCTTTTCAGCCCCTGATGACTGTTAGCCACATCTACTACTATGACCTGAACATTTTTTACTGATGAGTCAATGTGTTTCGACTCATTAAACAATCTTTACGACTCAGACTCGTAGTTGCCAACCCATCTTTCGCCGATTTGTTAATATATCTTAACTAAAGCATGCTTGTCTGTACACATCATATATTCTTCTGTAAATTTCACAAGGTTTGAGCTTCTTAGGTACTTGAATATGATGGCAAACCTCAGTTAAAGCATAAAGCATTCCGTTTGTTTTTCCGCTATTTTAAATAGCCACAAAACAAATATTTCTCTGAGATTTTAAAAACTGCTTGCTCTAAACGAAATCTAAACAATACAAAGTTTTCATTTAGGGAAAAAAAAATTCTGGAAAAAATCCGCCTTATTTATAGAGTCAATCAGGTAGTTCTATATGTAAACAGCAGCCTCACTGTATATTTGTATTTAATGAAAATGTCATAATCTCTGTCATTATTCTATTTGAACAGTTACGCTCATCTTTGCTTTTGTGCTTTTGACTTCTTTATAACTGTTTGTCCTATTTATTCTTAGTTAAAATCTCACCATTAACTCAACTGAAATACACTTTACAGTCTAAGATATTATAGAGAAATGAGAGATGAGATTAAAAACAATTTTCAACACAAGAACTCCTCTATTTTGTCTACCGGAGCAAGTAAGAGCCTTCTAATTTTGTTTTGCCTTGAAAACTATCACTTCCCACCTTCATCCTTTCTGTTTTCTCTTTGCTTCCGAATTTTTACTTCAGTGCTTTGATCGGAAGAACAGTAAGCCTTTCTGTCAAAATCTGATACTTCAACTTAATTCCGTTCACAAGAAAATGAGAATCACATAACTTTATCTTTAGTCTACAACTATTTCTCCCCGACTTACAATTTATCCTAATTCAATTCTAATCTGTTCAATTCAGCATACAACACAAAATCAATTTAACAAGGGGGTTCCATTTGTGCACGCAAAGAAAAGGCCCAAAATAGTCATCATTACCGTGATTGTCGTCGAGATTTTCTAACCGTCAGCTTTTGGTGCAAGGGGCCTTTTGCAGGATTGGAATCCTTACGACCCTTAACTTTTATTTTGCAGCGTCCTGTTCCAAAACAAGAAAGCAGATGAACCGAACATATACCACCTTTTTATCCTCACCTGAAAATTATGGAAAACTGATTATTTTCAGAATCTAATTTTCTGCCAAGAATCGGCATATCAATCCCCACTTAATTACTCTGCACCCGAAGGATTTCAAGTTCCCAAAGGATTTTTACCAGTATTCTACATTTTACCGTAAGAGAAATTGTAAATTTGCCTCTTGGAAAAAATCTAAACTGTCGAATGCAATAAAAAAGCGAATAAGTAGCAAATGGTGTCTGATTTATGTTTGGCCAGTTGCTCATCGATTACAGAGTTATGCCTTCAGAGGCATTTTTTCAAACAGATAATGAACCTCACTATATAGGCTTCTACATAATCATTTGGAAATCAGCAGTTCCCTGTTACATCTAAAAGTTTTCCCATTCGTTCGCACAAAGTGGTTAAAAGCAAATTTCATAAAATATATCGATTTCTAACATTAAAAAAACACCTATTTTTTGCTGCTTTTGCCATCGATAAATTAATATCAATAACGTCAGTAATATCGAAAGCTTTAAATGTTTAGATATTTCTGGGCCCATTTTAAGACATCTACGTTTTTCCACTTTCTTCAACCTCAATACATTAAAGCAGTTGTTCAAATGCATGCACATAGACACGCCTATGGATGGGTTCATATGGTTTGGTTTCTTTGTTTAAATGCATATCCGCCTTCGTAGGTTATTCAATACTAAAGCCATACTTGTAGAAGAACAGCAGTGGTACTATTTAACCCATAGCTGGGAGAATAAAAGAGTTCATGCCTTTCCCGGTTGTATTGGTCTGAAAGCGAACTTAATTGAGCTACTTGAGCTCGAACTCGCTTACTACAAAGTTGCAGTCTAGCCCATTAGCTGCTACAACACAGAGACTCCATAATGCACATGAAAGATTTCATGAACGGCCAGTGGTTTGGGACACCATAATGCATTGTTACGTGTATAACCGTATATATACCCAAAGATGCACTTATATCTATACCTCCAAAAGAGAGAAAGCTACAGTTACAAGAGTGAAGAAAGATATATACAAGCATTTATATTCCAATATAACTAGAGACAGGCATATAAGTTGGCAACCGCAGTCGAGGGTGACCCGAAGGCTCCCTTTTCGATGGCTTCTCCGCCAAGGTATAGGATAGGGCGCTACTCCTTTTCCTGGATTGCTCCACTTTACCCAAATCTTATAATGCTGTGTGTTAAGCCAGGAGGCATCAAGTAGTATTTTTTTAATTTTTGGTATGACTCGACCTGAGATTGAACCCAGGTCTCTTGGGCCATAAGCGGACACTTTAACTATCATGCCAATGTCCCGTATACAACTATATAAATACAGATGTATACTTATACATCCTGGTGTGCAGCAAACGATTAACAGGCCAGTATGTCAAATTATTTGCTTGTATTGAGTGTTCTACAATATCGGGTGTCTTAGGAATGACAGCTAACTGCATCTGATGGTGAGGTTCCAGTTACCGAACCCCAAGGATTACATATTCATTGCATTTACTCCCAGGTCCACTCTGAACGGACTCGAAGTACCCATTAGAGTTCATTTGTTTGAAAATTACGAATATTCGATAGGAATGCTTGAAACCACATAAATGCTTGTTTGTTTGCTTCCTTGTTTTGTTTGGTTATTTAATGCTTGCTTGTTTTCCTGGGTTATTTAATGCCAGCCCAGTCCTTCTAGAAGAATAGTAGTGGTACCTTTTAAACCATAGCTGGGAGAATAAGGGGGTTCATAACTTTTCCAAGGGTATTTGTCCGAAAGTGAACATAGTAGCGCGACTGGAGTTCAACTCGCTTATTACGATTCCGCAGACCAGCGCTTTAACTATTATACCACGAGGACACCCCCACATAAATGTTTGGTTTGGTTTGGTTTGTTGGGTTTTATGGCATATCAATCTTTGTAGGTTATTCAACGCCAAATCCATTTTTATGTGAATAATCTGTTCTATTTAAAACAATTCAGTTAAACATAAGTAAACAGTTTGTCAAAAACATTTCTATTTCAAACTATTCAAGCAGTTATATGTAACAATACAGTTAATTGTAAATACAGTTTTAATGTCAAAAACAGTTCTATTCCAAAAAATTCAGTTAAGCATAATCACGTAGTTTAAATGTAAGTACGGTTTAATTGTCGAAAACATTTCTACTTCAAGCTATTCAGTTTACTCAAAACAATTCATTTTAGCATACGTATGCTGTGAGTTCTATTTAACCCAGAGATAGGGCCCTATCAAGTGCTACCACTCCGGGCCAGAGTGGACCTGGGATAATGGCAATAAAGGGGTACTCCGCATTCCCCAAAGCTCCAGCACTGCTGGAACCTCACCATCAGATTGTTTAGTGTCATATCCAGGACACTCGTTTGGGGGGGTCTTACCCCTCTGCAGAGGTGCAGTCAGTGTATTCTACAGCCCCAGCTAACTGGGCAACCACATAAATGTGTGCAAATAAATGATGATAGATAAAGAAAACTGCTATAAAAAATTAAAGGAAACATTGAAAATATTGTTATAATTATGATGAAATATTTGCAAATGTTGGTATTAAATAACCTATAAGGAGTTGATATACCATTAATCAAATACGCCATACCAATCCAACAGTATTAGCGCTTTGACAGAGTAAGCTGATTGTATTAGTAAATGTATACATTAACTGCTTGTCATAGAGCAAGACTGAGTAAACTTTCCCCGCTGATTTTGTCGGTATATGGAGTTCGATCTTTACAGATGGATCCACTATTTTTCCTCATACGAGACAAAATTAATTTAAAAGTGTCGACACTCATATTAGAACATCGATTACCAAGTTGAATATTTGAGCACCACGGAATACATGTGGTTTAATCAAACAGGCGATATTTCTACACTAGGCGGAAGCTCTCTGAAACTAGATGACAAGTTCACCTACCTAGGAAGCAGTGTCTCATCAACTGAAAAAGACTAACAAAGGCATGGACAGCTATCAATAGGCTAGCAGTCTTATGGAAGTCATACCTGACCGATAAAATGAAACGCAGTTTCTTCCAAGCAGTGGTCGTGTCGATATTGCTATATGGATGCACTTCGTGGACGCTAACAAAACGGATGGAGAAAAAGACGGCAACTACACAAGAATGCTGTGAGCAATTTGGAACAAGTCCTGGAGGCAACACCCCACAAAGCACCAGCTGTACGGCCACCTACCACCCATCACGAAAACTATCAAAGTTAGATAAACTAGACATGCAGGACACTGCTGGAGAATCAGAGACGAGCTCATAAGAGATGTTTTCCTATGGACCCCTTCACATGGCCGAGCAAAAGCAGGGCGACCAGCTCGAACCAACATACAGCAGCTCTGTGAGGATACAGGATGTAGCCCAGAGGACCTGCCAGAAGCGATGGACGATTGGGAGGAGTAGCGAGAGAGGGTCAGAGATATCTATACTGGCGGCACGACACGATGAGGTTCATGATGATGATGATGGAATGGTTTTGAATCAATTAAACTTTACAAATACTCAATCATTTATCAACATGAATGTACATACACGCACGAACATTCAAGATAAAATAGATAGATAGATAGATAGATAGATGGGGAATTCATACAAAAAGTAAAAATATTGAAAATGATTGATTATCGACTAATTTGTATATTGATTCTCTAAAAAGAATTTTAAAGCAATGTATCTTTCTTTTTTACTTGTATCACTCAGACATTATATCTCCCTGCCTTTTCTTTGAATGATTACTAAGAACTTAACTTTATAGTTGTGGAAGTATATCAAGTGGATCAATATATTTCTTCTCTTCTTCTGGTTTGTCGTCAAAGTCATTGAAATGGCTTTGGATCGCGTGTCTGCTTTTGTTTTATCAACGCATTTTGAATGCTTTCAAATTTCGGCTGTGATCGCACGACGAAGTTTTTGCACATCGCTTGATTTCCGTCTGAAGTTCAGTGCTGAATTCACAAAAAAGTTTCTGGGTAATTCAAGTAGAAGAAAAAGTGTGTCAGTTATTTCATTGTTAAAGAAGTTTTGTCTTTCATGTATAATTATTTTCTTGCGATGTTTTCATAACAAATAAAACTTTTATCAAAAATACTTATTCTGGGTTAGAGCTACTATTATTTAGCTAGTCTGAACTAAATGCGATCTATCTACTTCAAACCCAGTTTAATGCCAAAACATTTAATGAAATCCTTCATCTATGATATCATAGAAAATAACAACCACGAATAAAAATACACCTAAACAATTTTTTATAAAAACTATTTTATCATTTTTGTGAAACAATATGCAATTATAACGTATATTATCAGCTATTATCTATTACTAAAGTCCGCAAAATTGAAAATCTGCATGCAAAATTAAAATTGCATAAACATATATAAAAATGTACTTATTTTTAACTGCTTCGTATTAATATTTTTGATGGAATATTTTTTACTATTGTCGAGTTTAGTAATTAATAATACCTAATAGTATTATTTTTGATTGCATAATTTTCCACTGGAAATATTAATTATATCTAGGTACCTTTTGTTTAGATTAACTTTTTATCAAAAAATGTTTGAGTGTAGTTATTTATGAGCAATACAATTACTCGCTATTATGTATTTTCAGTGAATACTACAGATATAAAAATAAGAGTTTTTGGGGGAGTATTTTCTTGCCTCACCCTCATGAGATTTCACCAACATAATCAACTCTATAATTTGCTGTTGCGAATGAAAAAAAAACAACCTTTCTGTTCAATTGTGTTTAAACTATTTAAATTCTGTCGTATCCCTGAAAATAATAGTCACAGGCAATCCGATATGGAAAGACAGAATATTTTCTGGATAAGCAAGTTAAACTCTATGACGCACCTCCTTGAACTTTAGTATTTAAATAAGATGGCTGATCTTTGCTAATTCCCATTATCACAAAATTTATCATCTAACTGTAATATTTTCAACGTCTTAGGAAGTATAGACTAAGAGAGATTTTACCTTTAATTGCTTATATGTAAGATTTGAATGTAAAATACGTCCGTCCTTAAAAAAATATAACTGTCACGGCATGAAAATATCGATTCTCAAACGAGGATGGCGCATGAGATAATCATTTCAACTGCAAAATACTGGGGACTGAGTCACCTGATTAATATTATACAATAACATTCTACCATATTACCCTTTAATGTTGTGTCCTACATAAAGACAACTTGTATATCATTGAAAATTTCAAACGAGCTCTACTTAAACTTTTACTTTTAATTATATTCCTCTAAGGTCTTTGTCTTAAAACATTCATCAAAATTCTAACCATTAACCATTATTTTCTCTCAAATTATTTTATAATTTTTGCCATTCAAAATAAACAATCAGCAAGTTCTTTTTTTAATGATTTATCTATTATTATTCATAGAGGATTTTAAAAAATCCCCGTCGGGATTTGATTAATAAGCTGACTTGATAAACCTTATGTAATAAATTAGATCTTTTTTAGAAGCCTCATTAGAGTTGCCAAAACATAGCCAACGGAGCCAAAAAATGGTGTCTTCCACTCCACGTTCACATTAAAATGCTTTATGTCATATCTTATTCTTGAAGGCGTATGAATAAAAACCATAAGATCGGATATCCACCTAGATTCATTCTATATCATTCCTGCTGACACCTTTTTATGATTGCACTAAAAAAGGTATAATATAGTTTAGCCCCTAATATCTGTAGTGTGCTAAAAGAAAGTGCCGAAGAATTTCGGTAATTTTGTCCTTAATCCTAATCCATATGGCTTCGTGTCGCATTTCTAATTGATGTCGAAAGATGAGTTAACACCATCAAATCAATTGAAATAATATTTGGTTAAATCAGTTTGAGATCTTAAAAATGATCTGTTTGAAGTAAAAGAAATTAATGTTAAATCTTCCCTTTTCGGAATGTGTTAACAAATGATAACGATTTGTACAGTTCAAGCAATTACAGCGTACAATTTTGATTCCTTAGAATACAAACTAATAGTAGAATACCACTAGTGTCAACAAATTAAATTCAATTGATCAAATATACAAAATATTTGAGTGGTTACTGATATTACCTGAACAGTAATTACTTGAAAAGATGAATAACTTAGCTTTATTATATTTCTAAATTAATGACATAATCTCATCGAATAAGCAAGTTATGAATTTGAAAATAATTTTTTGAGGGAAATCGAAAATAAAATCGTTTTCGTACACATGTCAATTCATGTAAAATAAAGATCGACAAAGTTTTTTTTAGAGTCAGTAGTGAACTAAAATACTGAGATAAGCAATTAGATATATAGCAGCTGATATTTCGTTATGACCTGTCACAAGACAATCTTGGTAATTACGTTTGATTAAAGCGTTAATTAAAGAATAATTATAAGAAAATATATAAGATGGAGATTTCGAAGATACGGGCAGAAGGAGTTCCAGTCAGAGTTGGAGTCAGAAAAGCAGTCGATGGAGTTGGAGACGACAGACGACGAAGAGGCCCCGATGGAGAGGAGGCAATCAGTCAGCAAAGAAAATAACTGCCTATCCTTTTTTGTCTCATATAGTATATAGTCTCCGTCAATCTAAATAGTTGAAGCATTTCCAAACCTTGTCTCTCTCTTTGCCCAGCGGTTAGAGTGTTCGCCAATGGCCCGGGAGACCTGGGTTCAATCCCAGGTCGAGTCATACCAAAGACTTTAAAAATGGTACTTGATACCACCTTGCTTAACACTCAGCATTATAAGGTACGGTTCAAGGGTAAAGTGGAGCAATCCTGGGAATGGAGTAGCGCCCTCCCCTACACCTTGGTGTAGTAGCTATCGAAAAGGGAGCCTTCGGGTCACCCTCGACTATGGTCGCTAACTTTACTTTTTACTTTACTATGAAAAAAGTTGTAACAATAACCTTTCGTATCCTGAAACCAACAAAGTCGTTTCGTTTTGTGTGTAAAGGGTATCGTTACCCGTATATTCTATATGGTGACGTAGCGTTACTGCTTGATTTCTCACCAGAACAAAATGTGACACTAGGTCGGTTTAATGTGGGACACAGCAAGCTTTCCACGGGAGAGATTTAAAAGTTGCTTATATTCCGTAGGCATTCCACTTTAGGGATGCTTCAGGTCTTACCTCCTTTTAGGTGAGGTAGACGTTGCTATCTGGGAAAAGATTACCTGGATCTGAGCTGCTTGTTTGATTTCTCACCAACTCGGTTCGTGTATGCTGAGTAAGTATCTTTTACCCTCTAGGCAATGCTGTAAACATCTGTAAGGTGATGATAAAATGGAGTGTAGAACAGGTGAGGTAAGACTTTCATATTCAGGTTCAAAATATTTTCCTATACACGTTTTGCGACTTACAATCTTACAATGGATTAATAACACTCATTTTCCATTGATCAGTTATGTTCTTTTTATCAACGATGACTTCTGAAGTACTTCCAATCTACGACAAAAGAAATGTCTCTTTCTCTTTGTTTCTTTGTTTAATGGCATATAAACATTCGTTATTTAATGCCAAAGTCATTTTTGTAGATTATCAGAGATACTATTTAACGCATAACTGAGGGGAAAGGAGGGTCATACCTTTTTCCAAGGGTATTAAACCAAAAGTGAATGCAATCACGATTGTTCAAATTCGCTTACTTCGAAGCCCCAATTCGATGAGCAGGAAATCGAGATCTGTGTATTCAGTGCATTTAGAGGGGAGCGTACGAATCTGATAAAATACTGGGTCCATCAATATGATTTGGATGTTTTATTGCATTCACTGTAGAGTCCCAACTCGGATCCTTCAAATTAAAGCCTTTTTGGGCCCCTCAAGGAATATTTATCACGGAAATTATTCTACACTGATAATGCTGTTGTTACAGAAGGGCAAGAGTGGCTTCAGTCATTTTTACGTCATGTTTTTCAAACAAGGTCTCTCTAATCTCATGCATCAATAGGATAAAGACACCAGTTTCGATGGCGGTTACATGGAAAAAAATAGCATTATTAGTACTGGTAAAATATGAATACAATTGGTATAGTAGTATATATGTTACTAATCTCTCGTGAGATAACTTTTATGGATAAATTATATAATCTAACCGCTTGAACAAATTATATTTTATGATGAAGTAATTCTGAAAGTATCTGTTAACGCCAGATTATCGAATGAGCCAGCTAAGTTTCTAAATGGGTTACCAATTATTAACAATTAGTGTTATAAGCAACCTTAGTTCAACGTGCCCGACTAAGGAAAGCTTTGTAAATAACAACATTAAAAATATTTTTGCAAAAGAAATGACATAATTTCTTTCCAACCGAATAGAACTATAAACAACAAGATATTCTATCTTGTGCTTATCATTCCTGAATTTATAACATATGAAGAATGATTACGTTCCACTTCTATTACCTTCCATAGTTTAATCAGCATCTAAAAAATAAACTTAATTTGTCATTCCTATTTTTCTTCAAGTTTTTAGGAGTTTTTCTTAGGTTTTTTTTTTTTTGTATAAAGAGTAGAAGCAGAGGAAAAAAGAAAAATCAATGCATCATTATTGATCAATGCACCATTAATATTGGGGGGGAGAAAAGGATGAGTTTTTGAGAAACTTTGTTCCACCTCCAACTTTATATGTTTGAATAGTTTTTTTTCTGTGTTTTTAGCATTTCTCCACATAATTTTGAACAAAAAAATCGATCATATTTTCCATTTGCTCAACCACCCACTCAAAAAAAAATCTACAAAAATTATTCTTTCTTCCATCTAATTTAATTACCCCGAGTTCTGTTGTCGAATTAATATAGGAAAGTATCGCCTCCATTTAATTAGTCCTTAATTCATAGGTTTCATGGAAGATCTTGAAATTTTTAGCTCACTTGAAAGAATGAAATTTAATTGTTTCAGTATTCGAAATATTTTCTTCTCTTTCGTTGCTATTATAAATGAGTACATTAATTTTCGATTTTAAAAGGAAACGATAAAATTTGTTTAGTTTCATAATTGTATTTGCTTTCTCTTCATAGTTTTTCCCTCTTTTATTCAAGACTGTCAGATGGAGACTCGGGCAAATATCAATGCAGATTATCTTTAAAATACAAAAATACTCTATGAGTCCATAAGTTAGTTTTATTCTTTTGAAAGGAAATAATTCATATTATATGTCAATAACAAATGTGCCTTATATGGATTTTCAAACCCTCCCGATCAGAATGCGCTAAAAACCTAAAGATATTGACACTATAAACATATAAAGTGAGTAAATATTTTGAGACAATTTAATGAAGACTTTAAAAGATTTATGGAGTTTTGTTTTTGTTTTGTTTTTTATAATCTTCATGAGAATTTCATGGGATCTTTTTTAATTTGTAGCTAATTAAAATAAATAGAGGAATAAAATGTGACAAAAAGAGGCTCTGCATATTTTAAGATGTTGAATAATAATTTTTTCCCATATTTGATAAATAGGTTTAAATTCGTCGGTCTGAAAAGTAATGAGATTATATTTGTTTTTCAGGTTGGCACCCTGATTGAAAATTAACCGATAAATATTAATTACCTTTTCCACGTATTGATCATGTTTTACACCTGTAAAAACATTTTTGGATAACTAAAAGACTGTGGAAGATTAACCCCTTCTTGATCGACCAGACTTTCATGAACTGATAAAAATGCACCGAAAGACAATATATCATAAGAAATGATAGATGTTTGTTAGTGAGAATGATTGGTTGTGTCTTCTTATTGCTTACATGATTTTGCAGCCAGAGTTGCTTACATGAAAAAGAAAATCAGTCTCATTATTTCTTCGACGTGCCATCTATGAATGAGAAAGAATGTTAATATTGTACTATAGTCTCTTTACTGCTTCGATCTCAATCCTTCTGACTAATTCTTGTTCCTAGAAATCGAATTCTAGGTTACAATTTTGAAATTGTTGAGAACAAGTACACCGGGTGTGACAATACAACTGAAAGCAGCAGCAATAGTTGAAGACTATTCAGCATTGTTTCCAGGAGTGAGAAAAATATCTTCTTCAATGTGTGGCATTCTAAGGGAAATATTTTGAAGGAGATAAAGTTGGTTTGTAATTAAACAGATGATAAGAATTTTATGCAATCAGTCTCATTATTTACTAAAATGACCTTGTATATTGTGTAGATTTGATTTCAAAGTCTACACAGATGATTTCGAAATAGTCTCAGTTTTTTTTTTTTTTGCCAAAGAAACTATTCTGTAAGAATAGTTCAAAGGTAAGCGATTTCATTACGAACAAAATAATGAGAATTGATTGAATTTCATTAAAAATATTGTGGCTGCGAAAACAACAATTAAAGAAATGTCAGAACTACTTTTGGAATGATGACGACCATTCACAAAATTCCATAATTCAGATTCTATACAGACTGTACACCTGAAGAAGATCAGAGAATGGGTCAAATAAACACTCATGGGAACAACCAATAGAAACACAGACATAACCCCCTAGTTCTCGAAATTACCAAATGTATATGCCATACAGATTGTAAACCAGAAAAAACAGGTTAGCCAAAACATTACACTAAAAGCAATAAAGAAAGAAAAAATCAATAGACCGAACAACTACTGGAATAATTATGACTCTTCTCAAAATTACAGGAAATAAACTGTTGCCATTTTCCTTGTATTGATTGATTCTTTCCTTCTATTTTTTTAGATATTTTGACAAAGACAAAAGCCCTCGATTAACGCGTGCACGTTGTCAAGTGCCAGAAAATAAAGCTCTTGCCTTATAAGTCTATGTGTGCTGTTGGCAGAAAGGCGATTGTTAGAACTGAACGAATTTATAGATAGTGGAATACAGGTAAACCAGGTTTACGTCGTTTTCAGTTAAGTCGTTCTCGATTATAAGTCTTTTATAAGAAAAATATAAAAATCAAGTCCTTTTATTCGATTTTACGTCTGTCCACCACAAATATTGAAATCGGAATATCAGGAGAAAAGCGTTAAAAGCACACAAAATTATGTTACAGTACAATGAATAAGAATAAGGAACTTTTGCTCCTTATCACGGAATCCTTGAAGAAAAGAAGAACACGGTTAAAGGAACTCTCAACCAGTTTCTTATTAAAAAGCGTATTAAACTACAACAACAGCCAGAATCAGACGTTGATGCTGACGATCCATAGCAATCTACGTCCGCGATGTAAATAAACAAATTGAATGTAAATATTGGAAAATTTAAGATTAATTAGTTTATTTTCAATTATCGCAAAATAATTTTAATTACTGCATATGTTATTCAACTTAAATCATTTTATTTTATTATGTCTGAGAGCAAACCACATTCACAATGTTAATTAGCAATACTGGAAGCCATGTAACTGCACAAGCAAATCATTAATATTGAATAGAATTTTTAGTTTGGATAACAATACTTGAATTCATTTAACTGTGTGCAAACAAATAAGCTCTGCATCGTTAAAAAGTAAAGTTACCTCCAAACTATTCACTTACAAATTATACACACACACACACACACACACACACACATATATATATATATATATATATATATATATATATATAAACAAGATTTGGCATCAAATAACCCACAGGAGTTGATATGCGATAAAACCAAACAAAACTTTTCCCTTCGATATATTCGCCATGTGAAATGCAGACTTACATGTCTAAATTTTGAAATTGACGTGTCTGACACACACACACACACACACACACACACACACACAGATATATATATATATATATATATATATATATATATATATATATATATATATATATATATAAAGCAAGAATACACTTCAGTCGAGTTGAAATACCATGGTTAAATGGGCTGTCTACCCACGATAGAAGAGGAACATTTGTAAACTAAAATCACGAAGTAAACATGGTGACCCAGCTCTCTCTCTCTCTCTCTCTCTCTCTCTCTCTCGCTCGCTCTCTCTCTCTCTCCTTCTCTCTCCCTCTCTCTCCCTCTCTCTCTCTCTTAAGAAAATTTACAGTTTATCGTAAAGTGCTATTGTCGCATATCTCTTGAATGGTTTTAGCACCTATTTGATATATGTTTGTGCTCTGATAAGACTTAAGATTTTGAATACTGATTGTCAGGTTAAGTACATCTTATCTGCTTTGAGGCAGCACATGAAAGTATCTGTATGCTTCATTGAAGAATTTAAGTTAATAAATTATTAAAGTATAACAATTAGTTTGTATTCAAGCAACACGCAAAAGATCAGACTAATATTAGGAAACATAATCCCTCCATATCTATGTAATATTTTGAATGTTTATAATTAGAGCGTACAATGAGTTTTCCAGCGTACAATTTCAGTGATCTATAAGGGAAAAGGATAAATTATGTAAGGCTAATGACTAAGACTTGAACGACCCCATTAAATTTTAAACATTGTATCGCTTGAGTCTGAAAAGCAACAAATGGCCCTGCATTCAGGTTTGTTGATAAATCAACCATATAAAAAAGCATGATGTCTGAGTGGCAATCTTGTCATTGAGATTAGGTTTTGTTTCGTTTGGTTTCTTTGTTTAATGGCGTATCAAACTTCCGGGGTTATTTAATGAAGAACAGTAGTGGTAAAGTTTAACTTATAGGAGGGGCATAAGTGGGCTCACACCTTTCCAAAGGGGATTATTGTGTCAGTGAACGTAATAGCGCAACTGGAATTCGCAAATCACCACTTTAGCCTTTACACCGCTGGGACTGCTTCCTTGAGGTCCATTAGTAGCATAGATACATATCCAAAGAGATAGGGTTCACACTGAGGATAACAGTAGGTCCATTTGGTATTGCAAACCCACAACTGCAAAGGAACACGGTTGAATAGCAACAAATCAGTAATATTTACTAACCTTAGCTTAGCTTTGTTTTGACTCATATTATTTTTGATTTTTATACTGGAGATAATTGATGATAATAATGATCGTCAATTGTTGTACTACTTAGACTTTAACGAAACGTATTGAGAAAAGCCTGTGTGTAAACTACACGAGAATGCTATTTGCTGTTTCGAACAAATCCTGGAATAAATACCCTACAAAGCAGCAGTTTTACAATCACTTACTTCCAATTCCAAACACCAAGCAAATAAAGACATGCCAAGCACTGCAAGACTCCCCATCCAACGAGTGTCCTGGATATGACACTAAACAATCTGATGGTGACGTTCCAGTAATGCTGGAGATTTGGGTAACTCAGAGCACCCCTTCATTGCCATCGCTCCCAGGTCCACTCTGGCTCAGAATGGTAGTACCTGATAAGAGTCCTATCTATGGGTTAAATAGAACTAAACCGTGGTTTCTTGCGTTTACTGTTTCTGGCATTTAAACTGAGTATTTATGCTAAACAGAATTATCTGAAATAAAACTGTTTTGACATTAACTCTGTGTCTTGCCAAGTCGGCTGAGGCTGTAGAATACACCGACTGCACCTCTACCGAGGAGTAAGATCCCCCAACGAGTGTCCTGAATGACACTAAACAATCTAATGGAGAGGTTCCAGTGATGCTGGGGCTTTGGGAAATGCGGGGCACCCCTTCATTGCCATTGCTCCCAGGTCCAGTCTGGCCCAGAATGGTACTACCTTATAGGGCCCTACCTATGGGTTAAATAAAACAAAATTGTGTACTTATGCTCAGTTGAATTGTTTGGAATGGAACTGCTTTTGATATTGAAACTGTACTTATGCTAAATTAAATTGTTTAATATAGAACTGTTTTGACATTTAACTGTCTGAAAACAAAATCAATACATATACTAAACTGAATTGGCTGAATTAGAACAGTTTTAATAAACTGAAGAGCTTGAAATAGAAATGTTTTTGACAATTGAACTGCGCGCTCATGCTTAACTGAATTGTTTGGAATAGAACTGATTATTTGCATAAAAATGGATTTGGCGTTAAATAACCTACAAGAGCTGTTATGCCATAAAAACCAACCAACCAACCAACCAACCAATTCATAAGCGACGTTCTGCTATGGTTACCTATACATGTACGCGCTATTGTTTTCTGACCAGCAAAAACCTACATTCATAATCTCTTTGTAAACACTGAGTACCATCTTGAGGACTTCGCAAGAGTGATGATCAATTGGGAGATGACAAGAAAAAGAGAGAGAGAGAGAAAGTCAAAGGAAAATGTGCTGTCAGTACAGCTTGATGATGATGATTATAATGTTTCATCCTAAGATGAAAATAAATGAGATTTATACTAATGATGTGGTTGTAAAAAATATATCTCTCAAAGCGTATTCGTGAAAAAAATTGTTTCAAAAGTTTAGATTTGTGCTTTTATTATCCAATAGGTTCTCATTGGACAAAAGCAATAGGTAGGTTGGACTAGTCTTCCCCAAGGCAATGGAGACTTGATTTCGAATCTGAACAAGAGCTTATCTTTTATCATTTTCGATCTCCATCTTTTTGGCTGCGACTGAAGAAAACATCGATTGCAAATTTGCAGAGGGTGAGATACCCCCTACGAATATCATGGGTATGACGCTAAAGTATATCTGATGATGAAGCTCCAGTCCCGGGGCTTTAGGGAATGTGGACTACCCCTTTCATTATCATTACTCCCACATCCACTCTGACCACATTGATGTTACCTGTGATGATTCCATTAATGGGTAAACTAGACATGATCACTAATTTATAAAGGATTATTATTATGTGTTATTTGAAACGATATTGCTCTGGGTGAATGATTTACATTACATAGGAATAAATGATAAATAGAATTACTAAACCGGGTCATTGGCCTCATGAGTAGAATGTTCACCAATGGTCCAGGAGAACGGGGTTCAATCCCAGGTTGGGTTATACCAATAACTCAAAAATGATACTTGATGCCACTTTGCTTAACATTTACCATTATAAGGTAAGGATCAAGGGTAAAGTGGAGCAATGGAGGAGTGCCCTCCCCTAGGCTTCGGTGTTGTAGCCATTGAAAAGAGAACCTTCGCGTCACCCTCGACAACAGTCGCCAACTTTACATTTTTTTAGAATTACCAATATCAAATAGTAATACTTGAAACCATTTAACTGAGTGCAAACGAATGAGCTCTAACTACTCGTTTAAAAATAAAGTTACAAACAAACTATTTGCTTTCAAATCATGTATATACGTGGTGCCTTCAATTATTTTCCAGACTTTTTTGTACAGACATTTAGAATTGTCGTAGACTCTTGAACGTTCACTATGTTATTACTATAGATCTTATGAGATGACTGACCAATTTTTATTATTTCAGGTTCAAATGAACAGCTACAGCAGCAACTGGAATACACTAATACTACTAAAGCCTGATTGTCACTGCTGGTCAATTTCAAAAATGCAATCTGGACGTGCGGACACTTTAGAAGAGCGATATGCAATAAAATTCCGTTTTAAACTTGAAAAAAAATGCCACAGAAACGTATGGAATACTTCAGACTGCTTTCGGACCATCTTGCATGAATCCAGCATCAGTTTTTGAATGGTATAAGAGATTCAAGAAAGGCACGGAGTCTATGATGGATGATGAGAGGTGTGGGAGGAGTAAGGAAGTCAATACACCAAAGTTGATTGGCCAAAGGGTTAGGCTTAGGGTTACTATGTTGGGGTTTTAAGGAAGTTCAGGAAGAGGTTCCGTCGGAAGAGGCCAGCACTCTTCAAATCGGACAGTGGCATTTCCACTAGGACAATGCACCAGTACACAACTCCATCCTTGTCACTGACTATTTGACCAAGATGGTCATCAAGACAGTTCCTCATCCTCCCTATAGTCCCAGTGACTTTTGGTTGTTCCCTAAGCTCACAGGCTGTCGTTGTGAAACAATTGAAAGAGGAGATGAAAGAAGCTGTGTCGAAGGTCATTGACACGCCCACACAAGAATACTTCCATGCGGCCTTCCAGAAGTTGTTGGAACGGTACAAGTGCATTGCAGCCGGAGGAGATTACTTCGAAGGGGGACTAGAGTTTCATGTGTGTACTATCAATAAAAGTGCCTATACGACAAAGTCTGGAAACTTATTTAATGATCTTCGTATATATGATTTGGCATTAAATGACTCACAAGGGCTGATGCACCATAATGCTCCAAACCAAACAACGTTTTCGATCTGGGCTGTTCCTAGTTGTCGTATATTGATGACCTAAGAGCGTTGCCATTAAAAAACTACAAATTAAAATTAAAAAGATAATTTTAAAATAAAATGAAAACAGAAAAAACAAGTATTACTTCGATTTCATTATACTTTTGGGATTTACACACTAATTGTTTCTTTTTCATTAGTTCGACAGAAATACCTCTCACATTTTAGGATGTCACCAATTTAGTGCAGGTAAACTTAGGCAATTGGCAATGATTGTTCATTCTTGCTAATGTAACACACTTTTTTCAGATATGGTCATGTATGGCCATAGCTTGGACTGGTGCACATCGCAGGTTTGTTGTTGAAATTTTTAAAAACTTGGTGAATCTGCATCGAGCTCATTTCATGTAACGTCAAAATGATACTGTTTCCAAAAGAATTTTCGACTAATAGCGGTGTTTGTCTTTGATCCGGAACAGCATCATTCTGTCGTAAGAAGAAATGAGCACAAAAAGCTCTCTGTGTCGAATTACAGATTCACCAGGCTTTAAAAAAACCTTTTCAACAGCAAACTAACGGTGGACGCACGTACAAGTTATGATTGTAAGTGATTGTATCAAAAAAGGTAAGACATCAGCTAGAGGAAGCTACCATTACCACTTGCTTAAGTTCACTTGTCCGACACAGGTGCCAGTATAAAATGAGGGAGGTATTTATTACGCACACCTGTATATCTACGATAGTCTTATGCCTAATTTTTGCATATATCTCTTCGAATTTTCAACCAGTGTTAGATTTTAAAAAATTATATCAATCAAGTGATTAAAATGAAAATCCTTGCCAACCACAGGTCGGTAGCAGTGCATGATATTATGTTAAATATAAAACTGCGGTTTTGCTCAATTATCTTTTATCGTGAGCAATTCAGTTGAAATAATTTCAATTTGCCTATATAAAATTGTTAAACAAGATTACAAATAGGTTAACATTGACAAAAAGAAGAAAAATATTCCAATCGGTGACAAAAATAATTAAAGTCTTTTGCTTGCAAGTCCCATCATATAATCAACCCATGTCATTTTGTCAGTAATTGCCAAGGCTTTTCAGGTAGAAATTTTCAGAAGTTATTTGGTTATTTTCTTATTTACTTTTTTTTTTTTACCAATATGTCATCATCGTAAAATAAATTATTGTAAGATAAATTATTGTTAATATTCCATTCATAATATTCCCTTTTGAAATCGAAAATAATTTAAACAGAATGGCTAAAGAGGAGATAGACGAAGGAAAACACAAGGAATGATAAATATATATAACCATAAATAAAATAAATAAAGATAATAAAAATAATATAAATATTTAGAACAAGCTGAAATAGCTATTTACGCCGAGTAAGAAGTCAAGTCAGAACACAATAAGTCATTTCACAAACTGATCAATCAATTAAAAAAAATCTGTAAAACAGTTACAAGCATTAATTATTGTAATGAGTGATGAAACCACATTATAAAACAAAGATGTATTTATACTTTAGCTTATTATGGTGAGTTAATATTGTTCTGTGAAAAATGTCAAAGAGTTCTGTATATTGAATTACCATGAACAGAAAATCCGGTAAACACATCCGGTTAATAGAACCATAGGACAGCTATTTTGACCTTTTTAGGTCTCATTAACAGTGTATACGGTGATCTTCCCCACTGGAAAAGGGACGACAGAATGCATAGCCGAAACTCTACCACTGAGCCATCGGTCCACATCGCTCACAAGCGATCCCAAATCAACTAGTTATGGCAATTGCGTCTACCTTGGTCATGATAATTCAATTTATAATGTAAATGCACATCTATTTCCGTGCCCTTGAGGTTATAATAATAACGCGGATACATATTTTCAATTCTCTTGGGAAGACGTGGCTCTGGAGGCGACCGTGTCTTCTGTATAGACTACGGATGTAACTTACAAGTCACATTCAGGTTAATTGGCCGCGCAATTGCCATGACTAGTTGATTTGTCATCACTTGTGTTCGATATGGCCCGGTAACTCGGTGGTAGAGTTTCTGCGCTGCATTTGTTATATAATTAAGGTAATGATTTTTTCATATTAATCACTTTTCTTTTATAATATTTTATTATTTAGTTCGATAAGGCTTTGAACTACTCGGGCCTCTTAGTCACACAATCTAGCATGGAATTCACTAGCGTGGACTCGATGCTAGTGATCTTTGTCTGTTTAAAGACTTCAGTATTAGTAACAAAGTCTTTCCACTGGATTTTGAGGTGCGAAGGCAGCGCTGGTGGGACCGCTCGAAGAGTCTTAGGAGGAAACAATAAGTAAAACACAACTCTGAGTCATATAGGAGTGTAGCAAGGACTGGTGTACTATATACAGTGATCTTTGTGCCCTTCTCCATGTATCTGTTCTACCACATGCATTTATACAAACTATATTGTTCGCATTTGCCCGCCTATAATCGACCTTGTTGTCTACCTTGGCATCTGATGTGAAAGTGGAACCCATGTAAATAAACCGATGGACCGCGTTCAAGTCGACACCACAAACGCAATATAATTATTTGAAGGTTTTAAGACAAACCTATTTATAACGTTTAACTAAATGTGAATATATACTTTAGAAGGACAAATGGCTCGTTCTTTTTTCTGCGCGAATGGTTAAGTATTTCAGCACCATTTTTTTGCATTGTTATTTTTCAATCTTTTAAAAACATTTTAAGCTCTTTGCTCAGTCGGCTGGGGTTGTAGAATACACCGACTTCTTCACTGCAAAAAGCTAAGAATATCCCCCGCCCGCCAAATGTGTATCCTGATTTATGACACTAAACAATATGATGGTGAGGTTCCAGTGATGCTGATGCTTTGGGAATGCAGAACAACCCTTCATTGCCATCGCTCCTTGGTACACTCTGTCCCGGAGTAGTAGCATATTATTGAGCCCTATCTATGGGTTAAAAAGAACTAAACTGCGTACTTATGCTAAACTGAATTGTTTGAAATAGAAATGATTATTTGTATTAAAAAAACTGTATTGTTTAAAATAGAACTGTTTTGACATTTAAACAGCGTACCAGTGCTAAACTGAATTGTTTGAAATGAAACTGTTTTTGTATGCTAAACTGAAACGTTTACAAAGGAACTGTTTTGACATTTAATTGTGTGTAAACAAAAACTATGATTATATTAAACTGCGTTGTTTTAAAAAAGAACTGTTTGACTAAACTGAATAGTTTGAAATAAAAATGTTTTGACTATTTAATTGTGTAGATATGTTAAACTGAATTGTTTGAAAAAGAACTGGTTATTTGTATAAAAATGGACTTGGCATTAAGTAACCTACAAAGGTTGAATTGCCATGAAACCCGATCAACCAACCAACCAAATTTTAACCTCTAGATAGAAATCTTTAAGCATCTAGATAACAGACAAAGAAACACATCCTAATTTTTAATAAATGAATAATCAGTTATTTTGGAAAAATGTAGAAAAGAGAATGTATCATAACTATATCAGTAAATATGCGAACATTGCAAGGTTAACATTGAGCAAATTTTCAATCACGATTGGTCAACATAACATAAAAAAAGAATTCAGTATCATAACTTTCTAGACCATATATATATATATATATATATATATATATATATATATATATATATATATATATAACAATAGTGAATGTTAACACAATATTCTATTTTAAAGAGATGGCCGGACTGAGTTATGAGAAAATATTTTGTTACAAAACATGATCGACGTCAATCATCGTATTACTATAATTACAATAATGTTACGGAGAATATTTGTAAATATACCAAATATTTTCTTTTCTATATACAAAATTGATAAATAGAAATTCAAATTTGCCCTGAATTATTTTACGAAGAAAAACTTGTCTACAATGAACTATTAGTTTTATCTTCTAAAGAAAAATAACAATTTTACATTTGGGATTCGGAGTAGGTTAATCAAAATTCATGTTAAGGAAAACAAAAAATGAATAAATAAAATACGATAAAATAATAACTTGATAAAAATTTGAAAATTTTGTGTTCCATGCTAAAAGAATTTTTTCGTTATTTTGGCACATTTTTTACTTACGTAGATAATTATCGATTATCTATCAAAATTCCGGCTTCAAATTTACGTACAGAGACTTAAATGTCGATTGAAAGTCATTTCTTTGTCAAGATGATTTTTTACAAAAGCAAAGATTTTAAAATGCACATTCAAATGCCTTAATCCAATAAAAAAATCAATCTTTATAGGATTTATTTTGTAAACGTCATTATTTATATATTACCAATCTGCGAATATACCTATGTAAGAACTTCCTCTATGTCTCTCATAGTGTGTGTGTGCGTGTGTGTGTGTGTGTGAGAGAGAGAGAGAGAGAGAGAGAGAGAGAGAGAGAGAGAGAGAGAGAGAGCGCATCTCTGTCTTTTAACATTTTTAACTCTGCGTCTTTTTTTTTATATCTCCCAACCTGCTTCTCATTCACCTTATATTCTTGAATGGCCTTTTTTCTCATTCTGATTTACGTTTTTTTGTATTTTTTCATCCTTAATTCTTTTTTGATATTTGTTTTCTTTATAAAAAGCAATTTCATTATTTTTTATTCATTTATTTTCAATTTTTATTAATTCTTTATTTGTAACATACTCTTAAAAGCTGCCTTTGGCAGTCATAAGACTTGATGTCGAGACGCATCCTATTTATACAAGGGTCCGTTAAGAAGTAATTACTGTTTTGATTTAATTTTGAAATTGATTCCCAGGATATTTTCATTATATTTAACTTTAAACTAGAAAATTTCCAAAAGTTCTGAAAAAAAATTGTTAGCTGCCTTATCTTTTTATACCCATAATCCTCTTTCAAAATGGTTACCTTTCAAGACACAAACAGTAATGATTTCACATGAAATTGTTGTATTTTTAGAAGAAAGTTCATAAAAAATTACCAGGAAATTACTGATTAAAAGGTTGCAGAGTGAGATGAAAGATGTGTTTTTGCAATATGACAATGCAAGTCATTATAATAACTTAAAAAAAAACGCAAATAATCACTGCAAACGGGTCAGCTACTTTGCCACACTCAGCCTACAGTCCTAAACTGGCAGTCTCAAATTTTAATCTATGGACGCACGAAAAAGTCATTCAGAAAACAGCGGTTCTCCAATGATGATGACGTGGAAAAAGCAATAACTATACGTCTAAGAAAGCAACAAAGAAGCTTCTACGAAGCTGTTATATATATTCCTTTTTGAAGTTGAAAATCTACGATTGAGAAAAAAAGATACTATGTCGATTAGATTTTGATTCTTGGGAATTTTCATCCATTTTGTTATCATGTATGTAATTCTATAATTAAAAATGTTGTTATTTAAAAAGAAAAAGAATGAATGCTACTTCTTGACCATCCCTAATAGAATTTATACTGTATTCAACAGTTAATGAATAACTAAAGATATATTCCTTCTAATTGGTATCTAGTAGCTATCTCACTGGAGAAATTATTGTTTAGAAAATAATAGCCAATTTTATTCGACATATAAATATGAAATAAGGTATTTTACAAACAGACAACTATAACCTTTTACTGCAAAAATAGTATCGCAGCAACATGGTATTTTTTGTTGTGTATAAAATCCATACAAAAATCACATAATTATAATGTAGATATATATTGAAAAGATTCTTGGAAAAGCTACTTATAGTTTTAGTAGAAAGGATGTTGAAACAATAACTTAATCATCTGACAAGGGAATGATTTTTTGGTCAATGTGACCGCATGGAACGGCGGTAAAACTCTAACACTCTCTGACTGATTTTTGCAGTCTTATTTCTTTATTTAGTTGCTGACTGATCATTCTGGCTAGCTAGTTGCTTTTTATACGTTTTTACGACCAAAGCCAGCTTATCTTGACGTTTCTTTGCAATGTGGCCAGATTAGGTACTTTTCCCACATTCAGCCACCTGTAGCCTTCAGCATTACGAATCAATAGATTTCTATAATCTGTAGTCCATCTACGTTGATGATTATATAGCAACATCTTATAAAATTCTCCGACCACACAGAACTATCGAATTGTGCCTTTAACTTTATTTAAAATACTGCATTTTAAAAGAAGCAGAAAGACAGTTTAGGAATAATTAAACAGATCATATTTAAGCATCTTTTTTACTTTTTCACCAATGGCATTTGTGTCTGCGTAGAACTGATGAATGTAAATTCTTGCTGGTCAGCTAACAATACCACGTCCATGTGTAGAAGTCCATAAGAGAACGTCGCTTATGAGCTCGTCCCTACTTCTCCGACAGTGCCCAACATACCCTGTTCGTTCACTTTAGATAGTTTGTGAGATGAAAGTCAATGATGAATGCAGTTGCTGTTTCGTAAGACGCTGCTTCAAGGATTTATTCAGAACAGCCAGCAGCATCTTTTTGTTGTTCCCATCTTGCTTTTTCTCTAAGCGTTTCGTTAAAGATGGTGCATCCATACGATTGTACTGACACGGCTATATCTTGGAAGAATTACGTTTTATTTTTATCAGAAAGATATTTCCGTATGGTCGATAACGTGTCAATTCCAGTCCCTGGCTTTCCTATGCCTATGTTCACATCCCTTCCAGTAGATGAGAAATTGCTACCGAGGTATTTCAACTGGTCTACTAATTTCAGTGATGTGTCATTTAATGAGGAGATGGCACAATCATGTTTAAAACATGAATTTCGTCTTACCTTAGTTCACCTGGATTCCAGTACTCCTTGCAGCCCGATCTAGACTATAAAGCAAATATTCGGTTTGGGTTGGTGTATTTGCGAAAAGCGCTAGACCATCTCCGTAGTCTGCATCTGTAATAGTTTCTTTTTTTCTCCAGATGTCTTCTGCTTATTGCCTTTTTAGTGTGAAACAATTTTCTTTCATTAGATCTACTGACATTAGTTATCTATGAAGATAAGCATGTATTTATTTTTTTTCTGTAGTTCATTACAACTTAGTGGAAACAAATATACCTTTGATTAGTGTGATCGATGGTAACTTTAATTATGGATGGTCATTCGATTTTATGTGCATAGGTTTGGTTTAGTTTCTTTGATTAATGGTATATCGACCTTCGTGGGTTATTTAATGCCAAAGCAATACTTGTAAAACAGCAGTAGTTATGCTATTTGATCCATTGCTAGTGGGATAAGAGGTTTCATTCCTTTTCCAAGGGTATTATTGGGGAAGTGGATGTAACAGTAGGAATGGAGCTTGAAATCGCTTACTTCGAGGTTGGACTCAGCACGTTAGTCGTTACACCACGTGGACTCCAACTATATAAGGTTGTGTATGTGTATGTACGTGTGTATTTATATATATGTTTGTATTAGTCTGTTTTAATTTATATTGTTTGTTCTAAGGCTACAAAAAATTAGAAAAAAACAGTCAATATTTCCGAAATATTACTATGTACAGGGCGCGGAAGCAAAATTAGTAATATTCTACTATAATAATACAAGACTCTATTATAAAGAAATATTAATTTTAATTTAAAAAAAAATAAATATCAAAATAAGATAGACACAAAACAATGAATTTACTCAATTTGGCTGTCATTTTTTTTTCAAGTATTCTATCAACACGCCTTCCTAACAATTTGCATACCTTCAAAATATATTCTTCAGACACTACTCTATTCCTCTTCAATAGCAGTCTTAACCAAACCGATATTTCGATGGGAAGTTGCATTTGTTTTGTTTTCTAAAATGCCCCAAATAGCGTAATAAAGGTGATAAAGGTTTGGGTTTGGTGGAGGCCGTAAAGAAACACCAATTATTTCGGAATTTTTTTGGCTTGGTTTTTTCGTTAATATTCTTTGTCGTTTCTTTACTTGCTTATTCGTATTAGGCTGAATTTTAATGAAAAAGTGCTAGAATAATAGAATTAATCATAAAAATTTAGATTTATCGCGTTTTTTTTTTTTTTTGTTTTTTTAGATTTTTTCAAAAATTGGACTAATCAGACTAAAACACCTTTTAAAAATTATTCAATATTTTACTTATGTACCCTGAATATATTTACTCAATCTCTGGCCAAGCAAGTAACACAAGGTTATTTTTTAACCTTTAAGATTTTAACTCGTTTGATTCAGAGTGTTCATTTCCCGAGACTAGATACCATACCAAGGTTTTAAAAAATAATCTGCCCTACTATTTATCTATAGCAGGAGAGAGAGTATTTCCAAGAGCTGTATGAAATAGAAACAGCTTCATAAAGGAGTTGAACGTGGGTTGCCGTTATTACAAAGACAATAACGGTTATACTACAAATTAGTGTCTGTGTGTGTGTGTGTGTGTGTGTGTGTGTGTGTGTGTGTGTGTGTGTGTGTGTGTTTAAGTATATTTGGATAAAAAATGGAACTATAAAGAAACAAGTCTCAAAGTACAAATCTACGGACATGACTAAATATGTATTTATTTCAAAAAATGATAGAAAAAATCCTTTAAAAGTTTTCTTTTAATCTGCTGATTAGATAGTGGGAAATGAGATCTAGATCTTTTAGTCGTGCGTCTAAAACTGTTATTTATCAAATTATCTGATGATAAGAGAAAGGGACCAACATACCTACGTCTTTTGATCAATTCATCAGGTATAATGGTTAGCATGTTAGTCTGGTGGTTCAATCGCTAATAAGTTCGATCCTTACAATATAGCCCTTACTTGCAGTCTTTTGCAAAAGCTATGTGTTGTAGAGTGGCTAAACCCTGCTTCAGCACTCTACCAGATTAACTGGCTCATCGCCATAAATAGCCTACGATTAAAGACTTTGAGGGTTGATTTAGTAAGCTGATTAATATTCGGCCTGATCTTACTTCGTTAGCTATACTGCATTTGACCCTCCTCAATTTCTTGTAAATTCTCTTGTTAATTGATGTAACTTATTGAACTGTCTTTTTTATGTATCCGTTAGCACTGGATACTGGTGCTGAATAAATATATTAAGCATTCATTCTTCTCTGTGTATCATTCACCTCGACGATACAACTCTATATTATCGGCTCAGAATAAAAATGACGTCACTATTTTATATCACATCAAAAGTAGAGCTTCGACTAATGAAAACCTTATTGGAATGAGTAGGCTGAATGCTACTGGGAAGAAAAAAAAGTTTACATCATTCTTTTAGTTAATACTTCGGTTTTAGTATTTTTAGAATGCATTTTGTATTGTGTTACATATTGGACTATTATCTGCAAATATGTGCGGTCAAGAGAACATGGTCATTCTCAACCTAATATGGTTTTATGAGCACCGTATCAATTCTAAAAATGTTATATGCAGGCATACAAAAAAGAAAGAATCCAAAGAAGGTGATTATCTTGTATCTGCAGAATTTCTTAACGCATTGGTAAACAACAATCAACGCGATAAGGGCTTACAAATTCTTAGATTAGAAAGAAACTCCTGTCACTTTTTTTATTTGCTCGATAATTAACTAATATCAAAGGATTAATTAAAAATTCAATCATAGTGATTGTTTCCTTCCGATTCGCTGAATATTTTCCTATCAAGGGAGCAAATCCATCAATACTCCGAGAATTTGGGTATAGAAACAAAAAAAATTTAAATTAAAAAAATAAAGAACAAAAATATCTCTGCCGTTTGTGATGTGTTTTTTTTTAAATTTGTGTATTATTTTCCGTGAAGGAAACTTTTCTATAAGAAGCTGAAAAAGAGTCAATTTACACAAATCCCGATGAATAGGTTGAATGATCTAAACTTTCATATTCCGTTTGTTTGGTTTTATGACACATCAACTATTGGAGATTATTTGATGCCAAATCCAGTTTATTCTGATATATGAGATATGGTTGGTTAGTTGGTTGGTTGGTTGGTTGGTTGGTTTGACGGCGTATCAACCCATTTTGAGTCATTTAATGCTGAATCAAATTTTTAAAAAATCGAGCAAAAAGTTAAAAATAATTTAAACAAATTAATATATATAACAAATTAATATATTTAACAAATTCATATATTTAACAAATTTTAAATTTAGAAAAAATCGTTTATAAAAATATATTTAACAGATTTTAAATTTTTAAAAAATCGTTTATAAAAATATATAGTATATATATATTTAATTTGGCTATTTAGCACAAAATTTTGGAATGAATTTGTTGCATCTTTTGGTAGTATATATATATATATATATATATATATATATATATATATATATATATATATATATATATATATTCTTCAGCCACTCATACTTTTGAGTACATTCCAATTTCTTTTACAAAATTAACTATCCTCCATGATATTATTTTCGTAAAGAGTTTTTTCAAATAGCTTGTTTGGTAATATTTTTTCCGCGCTTGATTAAATTTTACACTCTCGGGCAATATATGTTTAAATGTTAATCTTCTTTTTTTTTTTTTTTTTTTTTTGCATGCAGATCATAATGGTGATTCTGAGCCTTCTAATAAATTATGATGGGAGATGTAGGTGTGGCCTATGTGAAGGCGTGTCAGCACAACTTGTTCTCGTCTTTTCTTGAATTCTATGTTCCATTCTCTAATGGTAGGTTATATGTTGTGTAATTTGTTATTAGTGTGTGTATCCCAATTATCTTGCCACTCCTTAAAGATGATTTTATTCACTACTTTATAGTCGGTATATAGTATTTTTGTTGGTGGCGATTGAATCTTTTAGAGCTTTTTTTGCTTCCGAGTCAGCCCTGTCATTTCCCGGTATACCAAGGTGGCTTGGGATCCAACAGAAGATTATTTCTTTATATCTGGATAAATGATATACTCTGTTTTGCACTTGTGTGATTTAAGGGTCAGTTACGTTTTTACTTTTTAAGGCAGTAGTTGCAGATAAAAAGTCTGTGAAAATAATGAATTTATTGTGGTTATTAGGTAAAGTGCTAAATTAACAGCAATTATTTCGCCCCTATATATATGGAAGCTTTGTTTGTAATTCTTTTCCGTTTTTATGATCTTTTAGTATGGCAGCGCATCCAACTTTATTTTCGTTTTTATATATTAGATATATATCATTTGCAAAAATAAGTCAACAAAATTGAATTGTTCCATGTGTTGCTATTTATCATAAACAATTCACTTAAACATCAGTTATTCGCTTACACACAGTTAAATGATCGAACCGTTCAATTTCAAACAATTCAGTTTAGCATAAGTCGTTTATTTGCACTCATTTTAAAATGTCAGTCAGTTCTATTTGACCTATAGATAGGATCTATCAGTTGCTACCATTCCAAGTCAGAGTGGACCTGCAAGCAATAATAATAAAGCATTACTGGAGCTTCGCAATCAGATTGTTTAGTATCATATGCTGGACACCCGTTGTTGGTGGAGAGGGGCGTATCCCTCTGCAGAGATGCAGTCGGCGTGTTCTTCAGCCCCAACCGACTAGGCTGTTCAAGTTCAAAGTAAAATCTTTTCCTGTATAAATTTTAAAAGATGTGGTCACGCATATAAATGTAATTCACCTTTTTGGCGGATCAGTAAACATGTTTTTTGTGGGGTTTTTTTTCAACAAAGATTCGTACGATGATTCCATTTAACGCCAATATCGTTCAGAATTGACTGTTTTATTACAATGCATGACTTCATATTAAAACGCACTCTATAATTCCACCAAAAGTCTAGCATTACATTCTTAGTTTGAAATTCCTGTTTTGATGAAGGCATGGGTTTTTCTATACATCAGTGACGATACTTTAAAGAAATGATTCGGTGGCGTGTCTTGTCCTCTATGTCTAACGGATTTGAACCTTAATTTAGATGAGAACCGTTTCAATCATGTGGTATCCATAAATATAGTTTTGACAATTTAATGATTTCATCGATGTGGTTTAGGATTGTTGTATAAATACTACTGAACTGTGTTTATTGTGGTCTTATTTGAGGATTTCCTTAATTTCCTTCGATTTTTATTTCGGGAGATTGATTGTCGATTGAAGATAGTCGTCCAGATGGAGAGGAATCTTTAAAGGCAAGATTCCCCAACCAAAGTTCAGTATTTTCTATCAGTTAAGACCTTTTATTTCCATAGTGAAAATTTGTTTCGCTGATTCTAAATGACAAACTTTTGGGGAATTCTTAAAGCATACAAAACCCACATATACTTTCATAAGGTCATGTCGATTCAAAATTATTCAACTTGACATTATATATTCCTGTAATACAAAAGGAATTATCAAATAATTGTGTTATTCTTAACTATGCCTTACATGATCTAAACATGGTTGATTGGATTTTGTGGCATATCAACCTTTGAAGGTTATTTAATGCCAAATCCATTATTATACAAATAATCAGTTATATTTCAAACAATTCAGTTCAATATATCAAAACAGTTTCACTTCAAACGATTCAGTTTAGCATAAGTACGAAATTAAAATGAAAGTACACAGTTTAACTGTCAAAAACATTTCTATTTCAAGTAATTCATTTAAATTCAAACAGTTCTAATTCAAACAATTCAGTTCAGTGTAAGTATAGTTTTTGTCCACACACAGTTAAATATCAAAGCAGTTATATTTCAGATAATTCATTTTAGCCTAAGTACGCAGTTTAAATACCAAAACAGATCTATTTCAAGTAATTCAGTTTAGCATAAGTACGCAGTTTAGTTCTATTTAACCCAAAGATAAGGCCCGATCAAGTTCTACCACTCAAGCCCAGAGTAGATCTGGGAGCGATGGCAATGAAAGAGTACTTTTAATTCCTCAAAGCTCCAGCATTACTGGAACCTCACCATCAGATTGTTTAGGGTCATATAGATATTAGATAGCTAAACATGACTTTAAATTTAAAAACCTATTATTTACTTTCAGTTTTATTTAATTATAATGCTTAAAAGAAATCAAAAGATTTATATATAACAGTCAACATATAGTTTTTTGTGTCACTTGTGATATCACGGCTTGAATCTATAAAATACGTCAAAACTTTTATTTACTTTACTTGTTCATGCTACTGAAAATTTAGCAGAAGACACTCACATAAACTACTAGTCTAGCTGTACGCAAATAGAATTATGTCTTGGCAGCAATGAGTAAATCTGCCTGCCAATTATTCCTAGTATTCGAAAGTATACTTAATTTACCTCACTAACAGTCTCTGCGGAGGTTTCTGTGGTGTAGTGGCTAGAGTGCTTGACTGCAGCCTCAAAGTAAGCGAGTTCGATCGCCAGTTGGGCTATTACACTTACTTTCAGTCTAATACCATTGGGTAAGATATAAACCTCTTCACCCTCCCAGCTCTGGATTAAATAGTACCATTGCTATGCTTCTGCAACGATGGCTTGGGCATTAAATAAACCATTAAGGTTGATATACCTTTAAACAAACTAACCAAGCAAATTCGGTAATGCAAATCTATCCGTTGTGTAACAAAACTAGAAAGAATGGATGGTATTTAAAGGAATCATTACTGATTCAATAGCTCTATTATATTTATAATGGTAGAACTCCCCATGGCGTTGTGGTGAACATGCTGCTCCTCGATATCGTAATAAGTGAGTTCAAATTCCAGTCGTGCTATTACATTCACTTTCGGACTAATGCCATTGGCAAAGGCATCAATTCCCTTATCCTCCCAGTTGTGGGTTAAATAGTGTTACTTCTACTTTTCTACAATGATGGGTTTGGCATTAAATAACCCATGAATGTTTATCTGCCATTTAGCAAAGAAACTGAACCAAATGGATTTGACATTAAATAAACCATGAAGTTTGATTAGCTATTAAACAAAAGAAACAAAACCAACCAATATTCATTACCTAAATACATTACAAATGCTTTTACTAAATTTAACTATCATTAATGATGTTATTATAAAATTGATTTGAAAACCAGGATAAAAGCAATTGTAAGTTTCTTTGTTTATCAATGATATAACCTTCATGGTCGAAAGTGAATATAATACCGGGACCAGAGTTCGAACTCACATACTACTATCTCGCAGCTCAGTACTTAGCCATTACACCACAAGGACTAATCCTACAATTGTAAGGGATTAAAAATAAAGCCAAATGTAACTCAAAGAATTTAGTCGTGGTGTTTTGAACGTATTAACTTAATTCCTCCGTCAATGATAGGATGCGACACAAGGTTAATTTTATGGGGCGTTACGCTGGTTTGAATTCAGAATTTTTCTTTTCCTTTACCAGTCACCGTACAAAGGCTCCCGTTTTCTCATAGCGATGGAAAGGGAGATAATAGTTCGCTTTATTTCCTACGATTGTAACAATAACCCCACGGGCGCCTCCATTACCATAGGTATATATTTCAGTGTAGGTGTAATATAGTCTTAGATGCGTCATGATTGATGTTACTTCCGAAGAAAATGGTAAATATTTCTACGAAATAATTCCTTCCAACTTAGCTTCTCTCTCTTCCACATCTATCAATCTATCTATCTATCTATCTATCTATCTATCTAAATCTCTCTTTATATATATATATATATATATATATGGAGAAATGGTAGATTTTAATAAATCTGACAAAATGAGAAAAATTAGTTGAAAAGTGGATAAACTAGACACTGACAACAGATCTAGCAAAGATACTACTGAAGAAGTCTTTTTAAATAAAGACGAATTATCATTGCTAAATCCGTTGTTAGAATCTGGTTTATCCACTTTTCCACTTATTTTCTCATATATATATATATATATATATATATATATATATATATATATATATATATATATATCGGATAAGTGAATAAATGATTGAATAAAACATGGATGTACAAATAAAATAAATTTTATTTCTTTAAATGTGTTTGTTGAAAAACAGAAGTTACAAAGTCTTTTCTCGTAAGAAAAGGTGATATTATTAGAGTGTAAACATCCTTCACAATTTACATTTCAAGAAAGTTAAGTTCATGCCTTCACTATTGCTGTTTATATTGTCTAAATCTAGTTGATATATCTTATGAGCCTAAAAGATCTGTGCGTGAGTGTGGCACTATTTAGGGGAGAAAGTATACTTACGCGCTAATATGTAAAACGGATGCAGCAAAAATATTCATCAGTAAGGGAAATATTGTACTAATAGTATATCTTTGTAAACAAAATATTTTCATTCAATTTAAAATGTTGAAATTAAATTCATACAAGAAGGAATACAAAGTTAGATTTTCACTCAAAAGAAAAAAATTCGAATGTTTTGAATAGATTTACAGAATGAATCTCTAAGTGAGTTGAAATCTCATTGAAGCCCCATTAATATGACCTTGTGCCACATCTAAGCAAAAAGCTTAATAAATTACTACTGAAAATTTTTCATTGTTTATTTATAAGATAAAGTGGACTCGAAATTAGATTTTAAAAAATGATGATTTATCTATAAATCTTATTGGCTAAAAATGTATTTTTAACAATTTTGGAGGGGGGAGAATTCTTAAATTATTTCGGGTTTTTATCCTTCAAATATTGTGCGGCAAATCAAATCGTGACGTCTGCGAAATTTCAATGAAATTTTAAAGAGTGGGTAAGCGCTGATTGGTCATTAAATGTAAAAATACACATACAAAACGTATAACTTCTCGAAACTTCTTTTGCACAAAAATTACCACTTTATTAGCTTGGAAATCAGTTGATTTTACACACACACACTCACACACACATAGATAGATAGATAGATAGATAGATAGATAGATAGATAGATATTCTTTCTCTCTCTTTTCTCTTTATTTTTCTCTTTCTTTCTTTCTTTCTTTCTTTTCTAATCTCTATCTTTCTTTTTCAGTATCTTTTTCTCTCTTTCTTTTTCTCCCTCTCTCTTTATTTCTGTCTTTTTCTTTCTATCTACACCTTTTATTTTTCTCTCTCTCTTTCTATCTTATACCTCTCTCTCTCTCTCTATCTCTATCTCTATCTCACTCTCTCTCTCTCTCTATCTATCTCTGTCTCTGTCTGTCTGTCTCTCTCTCTCTCTCTCTCTCTCTCTTTAACATGTACACATAAACACATCTTAAGCCTAAATGAAAAGTTGCTGATATTTCACATATAATGCCCCGACTCCTAAATGAAAGCAACTATTGCTGACCATGTAAGAATTCATTCTCTTTTTTTAAAAAAAACAACACATTTCTACAGTGGTGGCAGAAAAGAAAAAATGTGTAAGTTAATTCCACGCGAATTAACAGATATTCAGAAACTACTCCGTTACGAAAGCTGCCCATCACTATTTCTACACATCATTTATCATTCATTTCTGAATCATTTTATCACTTATGATGACAGACAGATCCTTGACAATCCTTTACAAATGTTTGTATTAAAAGAGTGGAACTTTTTACAAGGAAAATATAGCATTTTATTCTTGCTCGGCAAAATCTTATTTTTTACGTGGGAAAGATTAATAGATTGATTTTAGTCAGATAAAAACGGGTGAAAACAGCTAAAAAGTAAAAGCTAAAACTTCTAAAGAGGAAATATATCAAGATTTGTTTCTTTGATTCCTTTCAAACTCTCTCTCTCTCTCTCTCTCTCTCTCTCTCTCTCTCAATTTCTCTCTATCTCACACACTCTCCCCCACAATCTTTCTTTTCTCACTTTCTCTCTCTCCCTTTCACTTCTCATAATTAACTAAGTCTCTCTCTCTCTCTCTTTCTCTCTCTCTCTCTCTCTCTCTCTCTCTCTCTCTCTCTCTCTCAGGGATTTTTTTAATTCCATCTAAAAATTGCTGTCACTAAGTCTTTAATTTTTCAATGAACGGTTTCAATGCTAAACATTTCGAGTAGGATATTTAATTACCAGAAGGGATTAAGAAAACCCGGCAATGTGCTTGTTCTTCTTTTTTTATTTCTCATTTTCATTTCTATCTAATGTCACCTGTCGTTTTCATACCAAAAGCATGTGAATGGTGTGACTTCTAGCAGAATAAGTCAGCTTTTATTCTATCTATTTGTTTGTTTCTTTTAACTGATGTAAGAAATCCGTTCTTTTCTCATTCAAAAAGCAAATGCAAAACGACATTTTTACCAGTGGAAGTGAATCTTTCATTCCCTAGAAATATTTTGTTTATCCCTGCAATATTTATTCCTACATGAACACACCATTTCCGCGGGTACTTTTCTCACAACACAATCAAAATTTTTTAAGGATTGGTTTGGTTAGGTTTTATGGCATGTCAACCATTGTTAGTTATTTAATGTCAAACCTTTTTTTTTACATATATATTAAATAGATATGATTTGTAAACTCATTTTGTCGATACATTTTTAAACGACCCTGAGTTCATTCTTTTGTACACAGTTAAAGGTTTTCAAGTATTTCTATGTAACACAAATTTGGTTAACTATTTATCATTTGTTTGCACACAGTTAAATGGTTACGAAATTCGCTATTTAACACTAATTATTCTATTCACCATTACTCATTCGTTTGCACACATGTAAATGGTTCCAAGTATTGCTATGTATCGCCAACAATTTGATTAAACATCAATCATTTATTTAAACACAGGTAAATGATCAAACAATTCTGTTTCAAACTATTCAATTTAACATATGTCATTTGTTTGCACACAGTTTATATATCAAACTATTCCATTTGACTCATAGATAGGTCGCTTTCAGGAGCTGCCAGTCCGAGCCAGAGTGGATCTAGAAGAGATCGGAATGAAGGGTTACTCCTCATTCCCTATTGCTGGAGCTTCACTATTGTTCAGAGTCATATCAGGACACTAGTTTGTTGGGGGGTCTTATACCTCTGTAGAGATGCGGATGTTTTATTCTACAGCCCCGGACGACTGGGCTGAATATTCACAGATTCTGTAGTATATGTTTGATCAAACAATTAAACCTCTAAATTTTAATTGTCACTGCGTCGTTCATTGTCACGAAATAACATTATTTTTCAATTATATAAGGTTCATAAGATTCTCATATAACCGTTAAATTTTCATACTTTTGTTTCTTTGTGCAATGGCATACCACCTTTAGTGGGTTAATTGATACCAAAGCCATCCTTGAAAAAAATAGTATTGGTAATATTTAATCCATAGCTGTGAAGATAAGAGGGTTCTTACCTTTATGAGTGCATTATTTCAAAAATAAGTGTAATAGCACAACTGGATAACGAACTCGCTTCGCCGTCCGGTGTGTTAGCTACTGCGTCACAGGAACATCCCTAAATTTCATGCTCGTGGTATCTGGGGACTTTTACTCACAGTCGAGAAGAAGAAAGTTCTCTCAACACTTAAATAATCTATAGAAAAAAATTGCTGATATGAGCTAGTCCTGGTATTCAATTTTCTCCGCTAATCTTAGTATATATATATATATATATATATATATACGAGGGTTGTTAAAAAATTTTCACTTAAAAAGAAAAGCTATTGTCATATTTCTGTCTAAATTTGTGAAGTTAAAACCCACATAAAGTAGAGAGGTTTGCAACAGTTCTAAAATCTGGGTACGGCTTAGAACCATTTGAATGTCTTTATATATATATATATATATATATATATATATATTATTCGCAAAAATAGTCAACGTAAACTTTGAATAAATACACACCTCGCCAGGATTAAATTCATTGCCACTAATGGGTTTTAGATCACTCATTTTATGAACACTGCCTAATTGTAAAGGTTTGCACAATGATTATGAAATGCAATTATTTTCAAACATTAAATCAGTTGACAAATTACCGCTCTAAGAATTATTTTAAAAATTCAATGTATCGTTTAGTTTTTCAACATAGCGTTATATATTAGTATATGAAACTAAAACTTTGCGCTTTCAACTTGATTGGATTTTTGAAAGAGTAAAACCCAAGGTTTCTCATCAAGTGCAATAACAGAGAGTATTTATAAGTAAACTGTGAATATTTTGCGGGATCCATAATCCTATGGAAACAATAGCAGTATTGGTAGCTAGAATGATTTTGAAATTATCTAATGTATTTGTTCATCCCTTGATGTACATTAGTAGATTTATGAGAGACTAAACTTTCTCTTTTTTTTTTTACAGAGAAAATGTGGATTTTATTTGCAAGAGACAAGATAGAATATTTCTTACAATAGTAAAGAAGTGTTACTTCTTAGTTAGACTATTGTTTTTATATAAGAACAATTTATTGTCATGGTGTTATTGTTATCAAGTTATTTCTTTTAAAAGCATAAGAGTAAAAAATAAAATCGAATAAAATAAGAATTCTTCAGGCAAATGCTAATCAATGCAATATAAATGACTTTTTAATCAAGCCTTATTTACTGAGTGGAGATATTTTCACAGATTGTTGCCAATTATTGCACTTGCAATAATCGACTTTAATGAAAAAGATTTTCAATTTTTTTCAGTCCCATCCTAATCAAAATAATTCAATTATTTGTAACAATTTGAAATGGAGAAACGAAATTTGATTCGATTTCACTGTAAGACAAGGAAAAAGATAAACGTATAAAGAGTGACAGAAAGAGATAAATAAAGAAATATACACACACATACATAAACACAAATTCATAAACACTCATATATATTTATAACAAACACATATACACAGCGTGAGAGAAGAATAGAAAGAGAGAGAGAGAGAGAGAGAGAGAAAGAGAAACAAATAGATAATCATGATAAATGTATTGCTTCTCTCTCTTTCTCTCTCTTTATAAATACATATATATATGTGTGTGTGTGTGTGCGTGTGTGTGTGTGTGTGTGTGTGTGTGTGCGCGCGCACGCGCGTGTGTGGCATGCTTTTCAAAAGACAAGGAAAAAGATAAACGTATAAAGAGTGACAGAAAGAGATAAATAAAGAAATATACACACATACCAAACACAAATTCATACAAATACATTTCTATAAAAAACACATATACACAGTGTGTGTGTGTGTGAGAGAGAGAGAGAGAGAGAGCGAGAGAGAGAGAGAGAGAAACAAATAGATGATCTTGATAATTGTATTGCTTCTCTCTCTCTCTCTCTCCCTCTCTCTCTCTCTCTCTCTCTCTCTCTTGATATATATATATATATATATATACGTGTGTGTTTGTATGTGTATGTGTGGCGTGCATTTCAAAAGTTTTCTAAATTCGAACAATGTGCAGAAAACCGATGTCGTACGTCAATTTGCTGCCTCCTTTCTGACCAGTACCATTTGGGGAGCATATCACAAGCAGAAAGCAAAAGTGGTTGCTTGAAATTAAAGTGAGATTAAAGTAAACAGTGTTAGAGTGACAAATATGTTTTGCACTAAATATTTTTAATATCGAATTCAGTAACCTTTCCTGTGTCACCACGTATACATCCATAAAATTAGATGTATTTCAACATTTTAACCGATTATTATTGTTATTATTATTAGTTCTTGAGATTTTATCAAGCCAGCATTAGCTGATGGTTTCTGACGGGAGATTGAGAGACAGCAAATCTCCTTAAATCTTTAGGACTACACTTAGTATTCTGGCTGATCTGAATAATGCTGTAATCTGGATGGTCTCGTCTAGTTCTTGGATTTCTTCGTCTTCTTGTCCATTTATCAATCCTTTGGGAATCGTTCCATGTGCACCAATTACAATATAAAACGGAGTCTTGGTTGTGTATATACCACCTGCTCGTATTGTCAAATTTCAATTTCTTGCACAATTCCCAGTGGATTACCTTCCCCATCCATACTTGTCTAATCTTACACTCTTTTTGCGCTAATTTGCAGCATTCACTTATTATATGATCGATCGTTTCGTTTCTATCACCATGTACACTACACTTTTTATTTTGTTGCGTCTTATCTGGGTTTTTTAACGTCATCATCATCATCATGTCGTGCCGCCCGCACGGATATCCCTGATCATCTCTCGGCACTTCTCCCAATCATTTATCGCCTCTGGCAGGTCTTCTGGGTTACATCCCGTGTCCTCACAGAGATGCTGTATGTAAGTTCGAGCTGGTCTTCCTGCTTTTGCTTGGCCATATGTGGGGGTCCATAGGAGTACGTCACTTACGAGCTCGTCCTTGCTTCTCCAGCAGTGTCCGGCGTGTCTGGCTCGTCTGACTTGTATAGTTTTCGTGATGGGAGGCAGGTGGCCGTACAGTTGGCGTCTCGTGGGGTGTTGTCGCCAGGACTTGTTCAATATTGCTCTCAAAATTCTTGTGTAGTTGCCGTCAAGTTTCTTCTCCAGCCGTTTAGTTAGCGTCCATGTAGTGCATCCATATAGCAGTATCGATACAACCGCTGCCTGGAAGAAACTGCGTTTCATTTTATCGGTCAGGTCTGATTTCCATATGATTGAGAGCCTATCTATAGCCGTCCATGCTTTCGTCAGTCGTGTGTCGATGTCGTTTTCGGTTGATGAGACGCTACTTCCTAGGTAGGTGAATTTGTCCACTAGCCTCAGAGAGGCTCCGTCTAGTGTGGTAATGTTGCTCGTTTGGTTGTAACACATATATTCAGTTTTATGCGCATTGACATGGAGACCAATGCCTGCTGCAGCTCGTTCCAAACTATGCAATAGTGTCTCTGCTTGATTAGGCGTATTCGCCAGTAACGCCAAGTCATCAGCGTAGTCGGCGTCTGTGATTGTTTTTGCGGGGTATCTTTTGCTTCTTTTCTTAGTCGGCTCGAAGCTATTTTCTCTGATTTTGTCGATCGAAGTTCTAAGCACGTAGTCTAGACATATGATAAAGAGGTATGGGGCTAGCGTGTCTCCTTGTAGTACTCCTGCAACAATGTCGAAGTATTCCTTGTCTCCATCTGGTGAACGTGCTTTCACTTTTGTGTTTCTGTAGAGGATCATTATTGTTTCTTTTGGTAGGCCGTATGCTAGTAGGATTAGTTCCATTTTCCCTCTGTGGATGGAATCGAAGGCCTTGGTAATGTCGACAAATAGTAATGTCGCCTGAAGGTTTTTTGCCCGAACACCTTCAAGGATTCTACGGATGGTCAATATTTGTGAGGTTGTGGATCTATTTCTCCGGAAGCCATTTTGGTTTTTCCTAAGGATGTTGTCTATTTTGGGTTCTATGCGGTTCGTTGTAGGGCATTGTAGATTTTGGCTGCTATGGATGTAAGTGTTATCCCTCGGTAGTTCTTGACTAATCCGAGGTCGCCTTTTTTAGGGAAAGGAAGGATGCATCCCTTAATCCATCTTTCTATCCTATTTTGACTATAGACTGCGTTGCATTGCCGGAGCAGTATATCGTCGAATTGTCTAGTCTTCCACACTTCTGGGGGAATTTCGTCCAGCCGTGCAGCTTTCCTATTTTTAATGTTTTTAAGAACCGAGTCGAGTTCTTCTTTGGTAAAAGGACCTAGTTTAATGTCTAATTGCTTACTGATAATTCTGGTGATCGGTTCATCCGTTATTTTCGGCGGGCTTCCTAGTAGATTTTTGAAATGCTGTTCCCACAGTTTTACTCTTGCTTATTGGCTTTTTTCTACTTCTATTAGAAAAGATTCAGTTTTTCTCTTTCTTAGCCAAATCCAAGTCTTCTTGGGTGAGATTTCGCTTATTATAGCTTTTACTACTTTGAGAGCTTTTCACACCAGCATTAGGTCTATCACTGGAGTTTGAGTGACAACAAGTCTCTTTTAAGTATTCTGACTCTTCTTAACATGACTGTACCGAGTGCACCTATAACAACTGGTTCACCGTCACTTTCATGTTCCATAGTTTTTAGTTCTCTAGCAAGGTTTAGGTCCTTATCTCTCTTTTCGCTTTCTTTTTATCTTATTCTGTGGTCTGCCGGGATGGTAAATTCCGCTATTCAGCAGGTTTCCGCTTTTTTTTAATTTTTGTTTTTGTTTGCTTTTTGTCTTGTTTTGCTTTCTTGTTTGTTTTTTATAGATTGTATCTAGGTCTGGGCATCTGCTTGCGATTTGGCGATCCCTTTGTATTTCTAAATCCTTGGGAAGTTTACGCTTCGCATTCTACAGGAGGTGAGATTTCGCTTGTTTGTTGCTTGAAATATCTATACAATTGTTTTTCTTTCCAATTTTGCTTTCTAGTTATTGTTTTTCTGGTGATCTTTCTTTTGTCTGTATTGATTCTGGCTTCTGTAATTAGTTTTCATCTGCACTTTTTATGTAGTCTTTGAGTGGTCGTATCGATGGATCAACCCTATCTTCAATGCTGGTAAGTCTTCTTCCGCTTACCTTTCTTGACAAATATAGTCTGTCTTCGTCAACTCTGAGATGTAAGGCCTTATGCATCATCATAAGTTTTCTTGTTCTCTTGTCCATTTGTTGGAGTTCTTCCCTCGTCCACTTCAAGAAGGTATTTATCCCTTTGATGTGATTTCTGCAATATAATTTGGGTTCGGGTGGTTTCTCGTTCTCCGGAGATACTCTTTCTTAATTTTTTCTTTCAATTCGGCTTGTTTGACGGTGTCCGCTTCCAATATCCCTAAGTACTTGTAAGTTCTCTTTTCTGCAAGTGTTCTGATTTTTCTTGATTTGTTAGTTGAATTCCTTCCGTCAGTTGTCGTTTCTCATTTCTCATTATTAGCATGACGTATTGTTCTATTCTAAATTCCATCTCCATGTCCTGACTGTATATTCTTAATGCCTGTATTAATGTTTCAAATTCTTTTCATTTGTGGCAAATAGTTTGATGTCATTCATAATCTTTCTCTGAGTCTCCTCAGCCTTCATAACTCTTGTCAGCATTCTGGCTGACCTCAAGAATTCTGTAATTTGGATGGTTTCTGTCCGTCCTCCGATTCCTTACTCTTCTAGCTCCTTTACTAAGCGTTCGGGAACTATTTCAAGCGCACCAATAACAATAAGTAATACCGTCACCTTCAACTTCCATAGCTTTTTTAATTCTTTGTCAAAGTTAACGTTCTTGTTAATCTTTTCGCTTTCTTTGATTTTCAATGGGGTCTGCAATTCGGCAGGTTCTCCTTTTCTTTTTTTTTTTTTGTTAATTATCACTAAGTCTAATTTTCTGGCCAAGATTTAATCAACCATTTATATGTCAAAATTCAAGAGAATTTTAGGTATCTTATTCTCCAGGACGGAATGAGAAGCACGGCGTTTTAAACCTTTGCAGCTATAGCAGAAAAATTTACACTTTGGTAGTTATAGTGATTCCGAAGTCACCTTCTTAGGGAAGTAAAAGATACAGCCTTTTGTCCATTTTTATCTTCTGTTTTATTTATACTCAGCGTTGCATAATAGATGAAGTAGGTCGTCAAATTTCCTTGTCTTCGATTCTTCCGAAGGTACTTTGTCGAGGCCGGCAGCTTTTCGTCTTTTAATTTTATTTTTCAGTTCTGCATCCAATTCTTCCTCCCTAAAGTGCCCAAATGTAATGTCTCGTAGGTTATTTATATTTTTTTCAGTATGTTTACCTGTGGTTTTCGAAGGGTTTACAAGTAGATTCTTGAAATGTTCTTTCCCCTTCTGACGTCTTTCTTCTGGTTTGCAGCTTTTAGTTTTGCTCTCGGGTTGCATTTACTTCTGTTTAAATCAGTCTGCCATGCTAATCATAAGTAATACTAATAATGTAATAACTACTGTTGTATACCATAATGAAGAGATGAATGATGTACAGGCATGGAAGAAGAATGATTTTAACACATTCTTTATGAAAAAAATATAACTCTCATAATTTATCTCTCGAAAGAGGCCATCGCCGGCATATGTGTAAAAGAGACAAGGGGGCGGAGGGATATGAAGACACACTGCCATATTGACCCATAATTTCTTCTTCTCTTGACCATACCACGCTATGTTATCTTCAGGACCTTACATCTTTGCTTTTCTGCTTCCCGGCCAGAGGCCATAGTTGGCCGTTGCCTCACTGGACGCCTGACAGCCAGTCTCTGTTACTGACCGTATCTAGACCTAAGTCTCCAGATTGAGACTGACTCCCTGCAAGATTATCCATATCTGCAGTGGGCCATGTATATATATTTTATCAATGCTCACGTATTCTGGTTGTCATCCACGTGACATACTTTCTCTTCTTTACAATGGTGCATCCAGCAACCACATTGTTAACACAGCTGGAATATCCGTTGTTGTCAAGGGTCAATATGCAACTCTAGTCACAGATAATAATATAAAAACTTATAATACTGTCTGCCATGGTAACTGTGATAGTCTTTCTTTTACCGAATTTCTAATTTTAGTCAATTTGTTTTTGGTATGTTTAAGTGAGTTCTCTCTAGAGTTTCTTAAAATTCTGCACATTAGCATTAGTTGGCTGTCACTCATTAAGTAAGGATCTTTTTTCATGTTATTTCGTTTTTTCTTAACTGGTATTTTCTACCAGGAAATTCTACATTTGGTTCTCACGATTGCTGTTTTTGTGTTGGCCGTAACAATGTTTTCCTATTCGTCATTTGGAGTATGTCTTTCAGATGTCTCCCGAAGAGTATCAGACTTGTTTCTTACAGCTTCTTGTATTGATTGTATATGACACAAGTACCAAATAAGGACCAGTCATTTCGTGAAGCTTTACTCGTTTTACCTTGTTTCTGTATAGACACAGTCGAATCTTAACTGAGACGATTCTTTGATCAGAATATACTCTTTCAAAATACGAGTATGCCTCGCCACAGCTAGATCATATATTTATAAACAAGAAGTGGATAAACTATGCACGTATCGATATATGTGGGTGTGTACGTAAGAGAGAGAGAGAGAGAGAGAGAGAGAGAGAGAGAGAGAGAGAGAAATTCTCCGTAACCAAAAAAGAAGTGACAAAAATATCTTCGAAGATAAGGAAGAAAGACCGGACTTGAACATTTCTCCATCAGTTTCTTGCTGGTTTAGCTTTCCATGATGAAATGATAATATGATTCAAATGGATTCAAATAATGACACTTGCTGTTATTTTCTGCCAAAGTGCACAAACGATAAATGTCGGTTAAATAACTGTCACGGATAAAAATAATCTAATCTTGGAATGCGATAAATATAAAGTGATAATCACAGAAAGCAGCTGTCTGAATCAAACAATATACAATTTTCATGTACAGAAACACACAAAGAGACCATGAAGTCTGCCTTTACTCTGGCATTCCATAATTTTCGATATATTTTTGGAATCAGCCAACCTGTCATTAGAAAGATTAGATCAATTACGGATTTGAACTGTTTAAAAAGATGCTCAAAACTTTGTGCCATTTTTTTCTGGCAGTTTCGTTGAGAAATGATGATCTGATCTCTTAAACAAATTATAATTCTTATAAGTTGATATATAGCACAAGTTCAGTCAAAACTTATTTCAATACTAGATTGTATACTCAATCAGGTGTAATGTAAATCATATTAAGGGCTAATCAATAATTTTAATAGCTTGTTGTTTTTTTTTATTACTCAATTAGAACTAGGCTTCGGCGTCTATTGAACCCTACGTCAAGCCATATTTTAAGTATAAATTATCATAATTGTAACGAAATAAAAAATTATCAAAGAAATGAATAAGAGCAAGTAATAAATACTTAACATTCTATAGTAATTTCCCTTCTGAAACTATAATAAATGGGATGAGTGTGAACATACATTATTATAAGTTGTACATTAAAGGGTCTGTATTATCCAACCACACAGTAACGAGCAGGATGTGACATAAGGTCTATTTTTAAATGGAGTTCAGTTGGTTTAAATTCAGGATTTTCCTTCTCCATGGCTGGCTGCCTTTCCAAAGATAAAGAACCTTGTCTGCCCAACTATTTATCCGAGCTGAGATGAAAATAGTGGATGCATGCCTTCCTCAAAGGTATTAATGCAAAGTGAAAGGCAAATAGCCTCACCCAGGTATTGAACTCCGATTGCTAATTCCATTTCTTACGAATATAACCGTTACGCTAACCCCACCTTTAAATTGAATTGTAAAATGTTTTATTCTGTAAGTTAGAGCAATTAAACGCTATTATATTCACAAAAACTCACAACGATTACTCATTTTGCTGTTAAGGTAACATAACTCGTTCACGTTGCAGCAACGATCTATACTAATTCTGATATCGCTGTTTAGAAAAGAAAGGAAATATTATAATGAATAATTCATAGTGTTTTCCGTTATATCGAGATTTCTTTGTGGTAAATCCCATAAAATCATCATTCAATTGCTTATTAACGTATAAATTCTTTTATTCTTTAAGAACATTGAAAGTATATGGCTCTTATGAAAATTTCGCTATGATGTGCTGTTTGTGCTATGTTACCGGTATATACATATATGTATTTCTCAACCCCTCCACACGAACAGGATGTGACACAAGGTCATTTTTAGAGAAGTTTAACGGTTTTTAATTGAGATATTTCCTTCTCCTAAACCAGTTGCCATACCAAGGTTAAAGATCAGTCTGACCTACTATTTAGCCATAGCTAAAAGGAGAATATTTGGATTCAAACCTTTCCCATTGGTATAAGTGCCATGCGAGATGCAAACAGCTTTTCTAGAATTTGAACTCAGATCACCGTGTCCATCTCCTACGACAATAACTATTGCACCATAAGTGCCTCCCTTATATACATATATAAAATCCAACGAGATTTTTTGTAGCATATTGATTGATTTCTGGTTTAATCAATATATTCCAGCAGAGATCAAAGGCTAAAATAATCTAAAATCCATTTCCGAAAGACGTTAGATCTTCTTTCAAATATAAGAATACACATTTTTAAAAAATCATCGCACAAGAAAAGTTTTCTTGATTTTAACTTTCAAGACACAGTATTTTTGTTGAAACTTATTCGTGACATTGAAAAAAATCCTTCGTTCTGGAGAGACTTGTGGCAATTTAATGGCGACTTCCAATTGGAAAACGTCCTGTAAAAACTGCATCATTTGAGCTAGACATATCAAATCAATGTTGTTTTTTTTTAATTTTTTATTATAACAACTTCCAGAACATGCAAATTATTTTTGAGTGTCATGTCTCACAAATAAATCCTCATATTATTGGGTTGCATCTATTTTGATAAAGTTTTCAAGGATTTAGTCTCCAAAGTAGAGACCCAAAATATTTTTCTTCTCTTGTCGTAGGCATTGTAAACTAGAATTAATAGTTGTTATACTATTTTCAAATCTGAAACAAAAAAAAGTACAACATTATTATCAGTAGCGTTATCAGCAGTCACATGCGTCATATATATATTGAGACAATCTGTATAATCACTTCATATTTTCTCGATTTATTCTATTCTCTAAATTCTAAAAAAATATCTATATATTTTTCATACTGAAGGGAAAGTAGTATAATTTAACATTGACTAATACGCAGGCATTAAAAAGAAATTATTTGTACAGAAAGTATTTTTCATCGAGAAATTTTAAACCAATAAAAAATTCTTTGGATAGAGGGGAGTCTCTGTGGTATTGGGGTTAATGTGTTACACTGTGATATCGTAGTAAGTGAGTTCGAGCTCTAATCATGCTATTACTTTCCTTTTCGAACTAATATCCTTATTCCCTGTTTTCTGAATAAACAAAAAAAAAAAGAAAGAAATGATGCAACTGATTAATATGATAATGATTTATTACCGAAACAAGTTCAATGGTGGTCATTTGGAACACGTCCTATAAAATAATGCATCCTTTGAGCTAGAGACGTCAAATCAGTGGTTTTTTTTTAATTATTATCATATCAGCTTCGAGGACATGCAATCTTTGTTGAGTTTCTTGTCTCAGTAATAAATAATTATCATTTCAATGGATTGCATCTATTTTGATACAGTTTGCCATAATTTTGTCTCCAGATAAGTCATGATACAAAATATTTTTCCTCTCTTGTCTATGGCATTGTGATTAGTAGTTGTTATTGTATATTATTTTCAAATCTGACAACATTAGTTGAGTTATTAGCAGTCACATGGATCCCATGTATATTGAGATACCCTATATATATATATATATATATATATATATATATATATATGAATATATTGAGTGAGCAGAAATAATTGGGCAGTCCACTTGGCTCCCATTTATATTGAGACACGACAATACATTTTTTTTGGTTGGAAAATTAAACTATCTATGCTATTCTCAGCTCCATCAAACACACTGATTTTTCCTCAACTCAAAACGCTGTAACATGTCAGGGTTGGGGGATGTGCATATATTTATTTTGATAGTATCTACGTATATGTATTTAGCAACCTTTCCGCACGAGTAGAATGACAAACAAGGACAATTTTTTTAGCAGGCCTTAAAAGGGATATCTCCTATAGTTGTTCCCATATTAAGGTTAAACATCCCAGTCTTCCCTGCTATTTACTCATAGGCGGAGGGAAAATAGATGGATTCATACTTTTCTTAAATATATTAGCGTTAAGTGAAATCCAATCAGATTCGTCCAGGATCAGAACTCGAGTCGCCGTATCCATTTCAAACGAAAATAACTATAAACTAAAAGCGCCACTAGTATATGAATATGTAACATATTTAGATATCTGTCATTTAGGTAAAGGTTAATATATATATATATATATATATATATATATATATAGCGAGAAAGAGAGAGAGAAATTAAATCGTGAGTCGGGATTATCCTACCACAGTTTCGCCTAAACCGGCTCCTCAGGGTATCTATCACCGAGTCGGTGCTAAACACCCTGAGGAGCCGGTTTAGGCGAAACTGTTGTTGGATAGTCCCGACTCACGATTTAATTTCTGTAATTAGCTCTTCTTAGTATTGAGCACTATTTGTAATTGTAGCATTGCAGCATTTTACGGTGGGTTTTTGTTCTTTTGACCAACTGACTGCATATCTCTTGATTTTTTTCAACTGGTGTGACGGAATTGGCCTTTTCTTTTTTTTTTTCCGAAAAAATATTTTTCTTTTTCCCCCAGGCAGTGATCCGAGATATTGTTATCTCTAAATTCTGGCGTTTTTTTTTCTTTTTCCTGGTAACCGTGAATGCAGGTAGATAGTAAGTTAGTAAATATATATATATATATATGTTTTCGTCGAGTTATGTTAACCATTGAAGGAAATGGACACGGGTGCCAGAGTTCAAATCCTGGACATGGAAACTTGCATTTCTTATAGTGCCGATACCATTTTTTAAAGTCATGAATCCAAATATTCTCTATCGAGCTATGGATAAATATTAGGGTAGACTGAGCTCTTTAACCTTGGTGAGGCAACCGGTCAAGGAGAAGGAAATATCTGAATTCAAACCTGTTAAATTCCACTCAAAATTGAAATTGTAACACATCCAGCGCATGTGGAAGGGTTGATATATATAGAAAGTCTCAAAATAGTTGTAACCCATTAATATGATAATTCATATAGCATCAAGTCATCTTTCATCTGAGTCTTAAAAAGCAATCATGTCACTTTAGAAAGGTTAAACGAGTGGACAAGGGCAGAAATTGACTGACTTTATCCCACAGTACACGTGAAAGATCAAGTTTTTGAGAACATCTTAGAAGGGACGTTTTTGGACTCGATCTGACAGAATCATTCACCGTATTAACACTGTCAGAATATTTTGCAGTCAACTTCCTGTCAGATCTGGGATTTTCTGCCTTCTTGTTGAAGTTGTTTACTAACCTAGTGGCTTGAAGTCTGTGTACCCAACGATAAATTTGGCTTTCTGGGGATAATTATTAATGTAAACTTCCTGCGACATTTTCCTTGCACAGTTTTGCTTGATTTTATCTCCAAATAAGTAGTGACGCAAAACATTTCCCCCCTCTTGTCCAAGGAATTGTGATCAAGGATTAATAGTTATTATAGTATACTTTTTCAAACCAGAAACAAAAAAGAATGCAACATTAATCGTGGTAGAGTTATTAGCAGTCACATGGGTCTCCTGTGTATTTAGATACTATATATATATATATATATATATATATATATATATATATATATGTGTGTGTGTGTGTGTGTGTGTGTGTGTGCATGTGTGGGGGGTGTTTGTGTGTAAATTCATATATATATATATATATATATATATATATATATATATATGTAAATTCATGTATATATATATATATATATATATATATATATATATATATATATATATATATATATGCATGTGTGTGTGTGAATATAGTCCAACAGATTTTTTTCTAAAAGCAATATATTTAAATACACCTTCCAAAATTGACGCATAATTATCATTATGAACCGCTGTTACAACAAAAATCCACTGGGTTCACGGGTCACCAAATTAAGTGAAGTTAGCGATCGTAGTCAAGGGTGACCCGAAGGCTCAATTTTCGATAGCTACTACACAAAGGTGCAGGTGAGGGCGCTACTTCTTTCACTGGATTGCTCCTCTTTACCCTTAATCTGTACCTTATAATGCTATGGGTAAAGCAAGGAGGCATCAAGTACCATTTTTTTAGTTTTTGGTATGACTCGACCTGGGATTTAACCCAGGTCTCCCGGGCCATTGGCGAACATTCTAACCATCATGCCAATGTCCGTTATGTCCGGTCACCAAATAGTATATTAGTACTGTATGCATTATATTGATGAATATATTTGTAAAAATAGTATATCTACGTTTAATAATTAATGTCTATAGAAAACAATACATAGTATTCTAATAAATATATGGGAAAAATGCCCCCTTTACTGCTGATATCTTCAGAAATATTAAGAGACTTGATCTTATCATTTTGTTTCTCGAATGTAAGGACTAGCAGGAGTTACTCATTATGTTTAGGTTATACCGACCTTTATACTTCTTTTCCAACGCAGATATATCCAAGTGGAACCTTATACCATGATTATCGATGATTTGTGGGGAAATTTGAAAAGAGAATAGAAGAACTGCATATAAAAAGACATCTATTTCCTAATCCTTTGAAACGCTGTTAGCATATTTTTTCTTGATTTACATAGTTTTCAACTCTTTGAGACACTGAAAAAAGTTTTTGTTGATCCAAAATTAATGAATCCCATCGCAAAAGCTCCAATGAATTCAGTTTACTTCTGAACTTCTTATAAGATATAATTTCTCTGATCTCGTGCAGAATGCAAATTTCTGCTTTAAGAATTGCGTCACTTTTTGCCAATTTTACTTTTAGATATTGAAATCCACAACTATAGAGTGTCATTGTTTTTTTTTCTTTTAGGTATTTCAAGCTGTTAAGTTTCACATGTTAAGTACTTAGGAACCAGCTTTGAAGAAAATATTTTATTTATCGATCGTTTCTACCTTGGTAAATTCAGTTTTAGTTTTGATACATTTTTAAAACGCCTTGTATATTTACTAAACACTTCTGACGAACCAACGCTTTTTAATTAAAACATAAGATACTGATGATAATAAAAGTAAAATCTGAAAATACAAATAAGGTTTTATCCAGGTGGCTGGAATATGTCTGTACGTCAGATTAGATTTTAGTTCATTATCTCGAGTTCTTTTGGTTTGGTTTCTTTGTTTAATGACATATCAACCTTTGAAGATTATTAAATGCTAAAGCCATCCTTCAAGAACCACAGTGCTACTATTTAACATATAGCTGGGGGAATAAGGGGGTTCATACCTTTACCAAGGGTATTTGTTAGAGAGTGAACGTAATAGCGCGACTGGAGTTCGAACTAGGATATTACGATTCCGTGGTCCATTGCTTTAACCATTCCACCACGAGGACACCCACTCCAGTTTTTTGGCTGTTTATTTTTTCAAAAGTTTTAAAGTTCATTGCTCTATACAAATATAATAATAATCAATTAAAAGGTATTAACATAATTCATTAAATTTCGTTGACCTTTACAGATATAATAATACTCTTTACAGATATAATAGTACTCATTTAAAGAGTTTTAATAACATAATTCGTTTGATATTCAAATATCTAAGGCTGTATAATACGCTGCAAACTTTCTTTCCTAGAACCTTTTTTTCAATTTACTGTTCTTTTTTATTTTCTTAAAATTTTGTCAAAGTTTAAAATTTCTAACTCTGAGAAATTATTAGAGAAGTGAAAAAAATTTCTCGTTCTGACCAAATAAGAAACGACAGAAAACCATGAAAAGTATATATTATCCTTACTGGTCAACACACTTGGCGGGTTGCTTATCAAGTTTATTAGATTTTTCAAATAAAATTAATGTTCATTATTTTCTCTTTGTACTGTCGGGACACATCAAATGTTCAATAAGTTAGAGTCAGAGATAATCTTCTGGTGAAGTAGTAAAAAAAAAAAAAAAGATGAATCTATAACACGAGTGAAGAAGAAAGACTCCGTCTAAAATCATTACATCTTCTCAAAGAAAGAAAGAAAGAAAGAAAGAAAGAAAGAGTGTGTGTTGAAAAACAGGTTTATAAACATTTTTCGAACTTGTACAAAGATTCTTTGCGTTCTATTTCTCTCTTCGCTACAGACGATTACATCACAACTAATGAAGCAAGCTATCCTTCTCCAAAGTAGAGTTAGATTGCCTGTTTACCGAACGGTGAATTATCCTTTAAAATACACTTGTTTATTTCACCGATCATCCCAGTTACGTCAACCATGTAATGTCAAGTTTCCTAAAAAATCTTCCAAGACGATAGTGATTGCTAGCAGTAATAATATTAAATCATTAAAAAAGAATGATAAAAACCTTAAAAATAAAATTGAAAAAAGAGACATTTTGTTTAATTGCCTATTATTGTATTAGGTTGGTCAAAAAATAATATCCGATTTTTGAATGAACTTTCATTCCTGAATTAATAAAATTAAACAGTGTTTCAATCAGTTAAGATATGATCTCTGAATATTTCTGCATTTCTGTCATCGATTAACAAGGTTATTAATGCTTGTACGATAAACCAACGCCAAGAAATTTCTAACTTCAGTTTCTACTTTTCCTTTAGAACGCAATGTTTTGGGCGTAAAAAAAAAGTGTCCAGATGTTTCAAAAATTTTTAGTCGGTGGGTAAGGGATCAGGAAATGAATGTGGATGCAGCAAAGTCTCATGTCCAAAGTCAGTGAGTTTCTGCAGGGTCATCCTGGCAACATGTGGCCAAACATTGTCATAAAACAAAATTATAACCAAGCTTGAACTCATGCAAAGAACAAAACGCATTACTTTCTTTTTTTTTTCTTTTTTTTTCTTTTTTTTCCATGTAAAACCTTCAATATCAGTTTCTTAAAGGAGTGATAGAAAATTAAAAAGATGACACTTTATTCACTGAAAAGGTGAATGTTTTATACAACTACAATTAAAATGAATATGTTGGGTTTGTAAAATGGTAACTCCAGTGTATTGAGTGAGTGGAGGAAGAGGCTCTCTGTGATTGGATATACTAATCATGTGATAAGCCCAGAAGTCTTGGCGCAAAAATCCAAAATCCAGTCAGACAGATTCCACCAGACATTCTGTGAGGCGGGGGCGTTAAAAGCTCTCAGAAAGACAAATCTAAGATACCAGATATCTTCTTCTGTGACCCGGTAAATCCCTCAAACTCAACTGTATACACAGAGAGGACTGTATATTGTTATTAATTGTTTCAAGTTTTGAATGATGAATTGTTAGAATTACACGAACTATTAATTCATTTATTTGTTGCTGTTAGCCTTAGAATAAATGCTATACTAATACAATAAATGTTACAAGGGAATTTAAACAGTTAATACAAAAATAGGACTGTATTTCTCCAACAACTGTATAATATTACCACGACATTATATTAGCGTTGTCATCGACCACTGTTTTGTCAATGGTTTACCGGTTGGGTTTTATGGTATGTCAACCCTTATTAGTTATTTAATGCCAAATCCTGTTTATACATATATTAAAAATATATGAAGATCTTGTGGTTGGTACAGAATTTAAGTATTGTTTGTAAAACATTATACACACGCTTTTAAAAACAATATTTAAATACATATGATTTGTAAACTAATAGTTTGTCGGTAATATTTTAAACAAACCAAATATTATTTTCTTACTCGGTTACATAGTGTTGTATACATATACATCTTCAGCATCACAACGACACAACTACAAATACAGATGCATAAAGATAACGCAGGATAAAGACGCAAGAAGAAAGACACAAGAATATTTCTTTAACAATTATATTTTTACCTCTCTCTTTATTGCAAGGGTTCGAAAGGGTTATTGAAGGTTTGCATGTGAGAGGATGCTGGAGATCGAACATAAACTTCATATTTTGACCCCTCTGTTATGACCGTCACGTTGTGTCTTTATTGTTCTCTGATGTTGGGGTCTACTCCATCGGGGCTTTCCGAGGGCCCCCTCGGTCTGGTGTGGCCTTCCCTACCACATCTCGTCTCTAACCCTCTGGGAGTCTGCTGGCAACTGTATCGGGGGTTTTCCGAGTGCCCCCTCGGTCGGGTGTGGCCTTCGCTACCACATCTCGTCTCTAGCTCTCTGGAAGTCTGCTGGCAACTGCTCTGGGACCCAAACTCAACTGAGTTAAATAATAACTCAACGCCCACACGATCGCCTACTGGATCTTTGAAATCGAAAGTTTAATCGTCATCAAGCGGAAATAACTGTCATGCAGTTCAAAGGTTACTCTCTTCCGGTGCATGACTGTAATGGCACAATGAAACCTTCACCTTGTCCCATATCATAAGCCTTAATCCGCCCACGCGATCTCTTTCGATTACTGGCCGTTGGAATGTGTCACTTCCTTCCGGTGTATTACCTTGGAATAGTATTTTTGGGCCGGGTCGAAGGTCAAAATATAACACATAGTTTCAATTATTGCTTACAAAAACAATTCTATTTAGAAGTATTTTGTAATTTGCTTGATTGCACTAATTATTTCATTTTAGAGTATTAAATTAATTTAGAGGGCTTTTGCAATGCGAAATAATAAGGGGGCCTTATTAATTTCAAAGTAAAACTTCATCGTCAGAGACTTTTTTATAAATGAACACGATGTTGGAGGCCAAAAAAGTTTTGAACCTCTAACATCGTATTCATTTATTTAAAAAAAAGTCTCTGACGATGAAATTTTACTTTGAAACTAATTAGACTCGAGTAATTATTATTTCGCATTGCAATCATCATCATCATCATCATCTCGTGCTGGTAGCACGGATATCCCTGACCCTCTCTCGCCACTCCTCCCTATCGTTCATCGCCCTAGGCAGGTCTTCAGGACAACATCCCGTATCCTCACATAGCTGCTGAATGTACGTTCGTGCTGGTCGTCCTGCTTTTGCGCGGCCATGTGTGGGGATCCATAAGAGTACATCTCTTATGAGTTCATCTCTGCTTCTCCAGCAGTGTCCTGCATGTCTGGTTCGTCTAACTTGAATAGTTTTCGTGATAGGGGGCAGGTGGCCGTACAGTTGGTGTCTTGTGGGGTGTTGCTGCCAGGACTTGTTGAGGATTGCACGCAGCATTCTTGTGTAATTGCCATCTAGTTTCTTCTCCAGCCGTTTTGTTAGCGTCCATGTAGTGCATCCATATAGCAGTATCGATGTGACCGCTGCCTGACCTCTCAATTAATTCAATACTATTATTCTATTTATTATCAACCATTTATTTGCACACTGGCGATTACTAACAAATAATGCTAACACTAATGACTTATTGCCCAGTCAGCTAGGACTGTAGAATACACCAACTGCACCTCTTCAGAGGGGTTGACCCCCTCTAATGACAGTGAGATTCCTGGGTATGACACTAAACAATCTGATGGTGATGTTCCAGTGATGCTGGAACTTTGGGGAATGCGGAGCATCCCTTCATTGCCATTGCCCTCGGGTTCACTCTGGCCCGGAATGGTAGCACCTGATAGGGCCGTATTTATGGGTTAAATAGAACATACTGCATACTCATGATGAACTGAATAGTTTGAATTGTAACTGTTTGACTATACTAAATGGCTTGAAGTAGAAGTGTTTTTGACAATTAAACTGCACTTACATTTAAACTGTGTGCTTATGCTAAACTGAATTGTTTGATATAGAACTGTTTTGACATTTAACTGTATGTAAACAAAATCTGTACTTATACTAAACTGAATTAGCTGAATTAAAACTATTTGACTAAACTGAATAGCTTGAAATAGAAATGTTTTATGATAATTAAACTCTGTACCCATGCCAAACTGAAGTGTTTGAAATATAACTGATTATTTGTATGAAAATGGATTTGGCGTTAAATAACCTACAATGGTTGATATGGCATAAAATCCAACCAACCAACCAACCAACCAACCAACTTATGATTATTTTGTACTCAGTTAAATGGCTTCAAGTATTTGCTATTTAACACAAATTATTCTATTCAACATTACTAATTCATTTACATACAATTAAGCAATTTTAATTATTGCTATGTTATACTAACAACTCAATTTATCATCAGAAATTTGTACACAGCTAAATGGCTAAACAGTTCTATTTGACCCAAAGATACGACTATCACTTGTACTACCATTCCGGATCAGAGTGGACCAGGGAGTAATGGAGGAGTACTCCTCATTAACAAGAGCTCCAGGTCTAAAGCCTCGACTTCAGATGGGTAAATAAACACCCGTTAGTGATGGGGTTTACCATCTACACAGTCAGCGTATTCTACAATTGCAGCCGACTGGGCAAGCTTTGGAAATGATGGTAATGAAGATCTCAATGTCCATTAAGGAAACACAAAAGCACATCTCCTCTCACATAATAGGACCTTCTGTTACTGTTTTTCTTTTATTTCGTTCAATTATTGAGGGTGTAAAAGTTCTCGAAACTTTGTCCGGTCGGAGATTTGCTCATTTTTTGATTTCAAGCGAGTTATTCATTGTTAAGGAATAAACCAACTCTTCTTGGATCTTGAAGGTTCTTTCAGACTCAACCGCTTCTCTCTCTCTTTTATCTCCAGCCTTAGAATCACCAACTTGTAAAAGCCGATCTTTTTATGCGAACTCAAACTTTTATATGTGTAGGTGAAAGGTTTAGACTGCTACTGCAATACCCCAAGCGACATTGTTTTACTGATTTTGCACCCCTCTCTTAATTGCTGTATTCGAGCTAAGGTGTCGGCTGTAGCGCATAGATTGTTTTCACTAATGTTATTGCCTTTCACTTACCGATTATACTTTTGCCTTGGTCAACTTGACTCTTTCAACTATCTCATTTTTGAAAAAAATTATAATCTATTTTCACCCAACAACCACTTCATTTTAGCACTCGCAAATAATGTTACAATCACTATTGCGAGCCATCTTTAAATAGAACTATGTGAATTGATACCGTTCAGTTTGATTTGAGGTGGGTGATGTTTGGTTTGAAGTGGTGTTTTTTTGGAGGGGAGTAGAGAAAAAGGCGTTGAAGTGATGTCAGTGATTAAGGCCGCTTTTTAGGTAACTGGGGTTTTGACTAGGGTTGTGACTGTGGTTTTAACTGGGCTACTGATTGGAGTTTGGACTGAGCTTGTGACTAGGGTTGGGGTTAAGACCCCTTGCATAGATTTTTCTCTTCTTTTTGGGAGTTATCCTCACTGTCCCGCCTCCTTTGTAAATTCGTTGAGGTCTCTATCTCCTCAAGCTGTTCTTCCGGCGAATGATGTGTTTTCTTTTTCTTTTTATGTTTGGCTGGAGATGATTCTGTTGATGCTGGGGGTTTGGGAGTTACTGCAACTGTTGCTTTTGCTGTTGTTGCTTCTCTTGTTGCTTTTGTAGTTATTTTTGCTTCTGCTATTGCTTCTGTAGTTGTTGTTGCTTCTGCTGCTGCTTCTGTGGTCGTTGTTGTTGTTGTTGTTGTTGTTTCCTTCTTTTTGGGAAGTTGGGGTCCTTCCGTTGCGGATTACCTGGGTCCACCCTTCTTCTTTGTCAGGATGGTCCTCAGGCTCCAGATCTGTTGAAGTCTCCGGGGTTGCTGCCGTTGTTGCTGCAGTGGGTTTTGTCATCTTTTGTGAGCAGGATCTTGCAAAATTGCCTAACTGCTTGTCCTCAACGACCACTGTCACACGGGGTGCACTTAATAAATTTCCAGACTTGTTTTGTACAGGCATTTAGAATTGTCGTAAACTCTTGAAAATTCACTATGTTATAGCTTTACATCTTATGAGATGACTGACCTATTTTTATGATTTCAGATTCAAATGAACAGCTACATCAGCAATTTGAATACACCCTATTAAAGCCTGATTGTCACAGTTGGTGAATTTCAAAAATGCAATCTGAACGTGAGGACACTTTAGAAGAACGATATACAATACAATTCTGTTTTAAACTTGGAAAAAATGCCACGGAAACGTATAGAATGCTTCAGACTGTTTTTGACCATCTTGTATCAATCAAGCATCAGTTTTTTGAGGGGCATAAGAGATTCAAGGAAGGCAGAGAGTCTGGAAGTCAATACACCAGAGTTGATTGGCGAAATAAAGAATTTCATGGATAAGGAACGTCGTGTATCTATAGAGACGATAAGTGCTCAGTTTGATGTCAGTGTGAGAACTGTACACACAATTATTCGCGAGGAACTGAAGATGCGGAAGATTTGCGTGAAGTTTGTCCCAAGGGTGCTCAGAGAAGATCAGAAAGAAAGACGTTTTCATGACAGCAGGGAGATGGTCGAGCTGATCAATTCAGATCCCGCAGTTCTTGATGCTCTGGTGACCTACGATGAAAGCTGGATCTACTGCTATGACCCAAAAAACAAAGAGACAGAGTTCCCCGTGGAAGCATGCTGTCTCCCCCTGACTCAAGAAATCCACCCACAAACCTTTGATGATCACTTTTTTGACAGCTCTGACAGGATCTACATGCACTGGGTTCCCACTGGACAGACAGTCAACAAGGTTGAGTTTTAAGAGAGTTCAGAAAGAGTTTCCGTCAGAAGAGGCCGGCACTCTTCAAATCGGGTCAGTGGCATTTCCACCAAGACAATGCACAACTCCATCCTTGTCACAGACTATTTGAGTACGATGGGCATCAAGACAGCTCGTCACCCCACCTATAGTCCAGACCTTACTCTCTGTGACTTTGGATTATTCCCTAAGCTTAAGGAAAAACTTAGAGGCAGTCGTTATGAGACAATTGAGGAGATAAAAGAGGTTTTGACGAAGGTCATTGACACGCTAACACGAGAGGACTTCCATGGGGTGTTCCAGTTGTTGGAACGGTACAACAAGAGCATTTCAGCCGGAGGAGATTACTTCGAAGGGGACTAGAGTTTCATGTGTGTATTATCAATAAAAGTGCCCATACGAAAAAAGTCTGGAAACTTATTGTGTGCCCCTTGTATTTTGATCCTTATCGGCAATGATATGAGGGATGGACTGGAAGCCCTTCCTATTTAGGCTCGTATTTATTATGTAGTCACCGTGGGCCGTCACTTCTGCCGATCTTCATGGCAAAACATCCACGCCGCCATTAGCACTGAGGTAGGCGGCGAGGATATCTCCATTGAGTTCGACCGGGACGTTGCACACGGTGACCCTAATTCTCCTGTGGCCTTTATATTCGGGCTGAAGCCAGAAAAAACTTTGTTGTTATTATGTCATGGGACAGCTTTTTGGATAGATCCTCCAAGGGCAGCAGGACGTCCCATGTGGCAAAACTTCGCCTGAAAAAGTACCGACATGGGACGCCTACGGTCTTTAAGAGCTCCTCGAAGGTCTCTTTCTTTAGCCCAGCCAATCTCCTGGTCCTCAAGTCAGATATCTGGTATTTGCAGGATCCTATCTTTTTCAAAATATTGGGCATATCTGCCCACCCTCTCTTTTGCATAGTCCTTTGCTGGGTTTTTTTGTTGTTTTTTTTTTGTCTTTTTTTGTTTTTTTGCGGGGGTGATCAGGGAGCATGAGTTACTGGTTGTTCAGGGGTTTCTTTGGCCGGGATGGATAGTGCTGGTCGTGGACAAATTTTTTTCAGCTGGTAGAGACAGCCATTCCGGCTTCTGAGAGATGGGCTTCGAGGTCATTTGTTCCAAAAAGGTCGGGTTGTGAGTTTAACTCCTTCATAGTTGCTTTAGGCAACTAGGAGGAGGGACCGAATATTGGTGAGCTGCGAGTGGACATGTGAAAGTATGTGTTGAGTGAGGCGTGTTCGAGTGAAAAAATGTACACAACAAAAAAAAAAAAAAAAATAAACGTGGCTTATACCGCCCCAAAACAAAAATCAAACGAGAACGGTTTGATTGTTTGTGGGGGGGGCACTGATATAAGCTCTGCTGTCTGACATATGCGTTCAAAGGAAGTCGGAATCGTGGGCCTCGAGTCTGTGTATGGACTATCTTTTATATTGGTTATTCTGTCAACAGCAGTGGAGACAGTTCATTCAATCATAACAAATAGTATCACTGATGTTGATCTAGAAAGGTGCCTTCGGTATTAGATACTCTAAGAAGCTTGACATGCTATGATACGATTAAAGTGATAGTTGTAATGTTGTTTGTGTGTCGAATGTATGGAGGTAATACAGAGTTTCTACTCGGAGTCTATTTGAAAGATATTGTTTGTAAGAGAAGAATCGTGTTCGTCAAAAAGCCTCAGTATAGAGTCGGCATTCTTAGCAGGGAAAAGATCTATGGAAAGAAACATTACGCACCGTTGATAATTCCTTCCATCCCAATAAAAATAAAATATTATAACACTCATTTAAATTTTCTTATTGAGCGAAAAATCTCGAATTGTTCCTGGAGCCAGAAAATGTAGCCGAACATGCATACGACACGAATAAGATCATTCGTGTCATATGCATGTTCGGCTACATTGTCTGGCTCCAGGAATAATTCGAGATTTTTAGCACAATAAGAAAATTTAAATGAGTGTTATAATATTTTATTTTTATTGGGAAGGATCTTATTCGTATCGTATGCATGGTCAGAGAGAAAACATCACTTTCCTGGTACGTGTCGATAAAGCTCAAACTCGAAAGGATAGATTTTCAGGTTTCTTTATTTGTTTCTGTACAAGTGCTCTGCTGATCAAATGGAAACAATGTTTGTCAATGTTAATGATTGGACATAAGACGTTGATATGTATGACACTCTAACAAATTTCAACAGTAATTAATTACAAAAAATGTTGAAGGTAACATTAAATGCTTCGAGAACTTTAACAATGTTCGGAAATTTCCACAGTATAATCCTTTCTATGAATTAAGAATATTGATAAAGAAGGAGATAATGTTAAAAATACGCAGGTAGACTGAAAAGTTAATAGGCTGAAAAGCTCATATGTTGACATCGTATCTTCTATTGATGAGGTAATTGACCTATGGAATCCAAGAACTGCAACATAGATGGAAAAAGTGTGTAGACCTCAAAAGGAACTATGCTGAAAAATAAACCTCATTTGATTGCATGAGATTATCTTAGTGAGCGTGGAGACTTTTCATCCGAACCTTATAAATGGTTTCTTTCAGGGTTTGTTTTTTTTTTCGTTTGACTACAGATTTGTTTTTGTGAGTATTAATGAACTGAGGAAAAAAATAAAATTCGGATAAAGAATTTGGAAGACTTTTCCTGTTATTGTGGAGAAATAGCTATCGACATTGCAAATGGAATCGGCAAACACTAAGTTGAGTTCAGATTCCGAACGAGGCTATATGCGATCATTTTCCAGTCATGCTCATTCAAAAGATTGACATTCACTTCTCCACCAGTAAAAACAGCAGGGCAGATTAAGCACTGTCCATGATATTTGGTGATTTGTCCAAGTACGATTCTGAATTAAAACTAAGAAGAAAAAACTGAAAACCACTTCACTATCTCTAACAAGAATATATGCAGTTATACATATCTTTGGCTAATTCCTGAAAGGACATGACATTTTCCATTTATATACGATATATTCTATAAAAAATATTAGGGAAAATATCGTATTTTGGACAGAGAAAACAAATTAAATGCATGAATTTTCATTGCTATTCGTCCGAACCTTTTTTTGAATTGACAGTCATGTTAATATTTCTTCTGTGCATATTCATTGCTAATTATATAAAGATCTGACAGCTGTTTAATATTTTTATGATAGAAAAAATAAATCCGACAATTGTATGCTCTTTAGTTTATTATATTTTCTGTATACTAATGCTGTCAAAAGCTTAGTTTTAAAATATAGAGGAAGGAAGCATGTCCTTTCAAAGCTTGAGTAATCCTGTCACTTTAATATAAGCCATAATGAATACGAGGGTCGACTGAAAAGTTCATAGGCTCACTACGATGCTTTCATGTTATGTGACCAAAATGTGGTTTATTTTACAATATAGTCCCTCCTGCGGTCCACGCACTTCTGTGTTGCAGCGTTTGGATTCCATTGGTCAAAAATCTAATTAACGGTATATCAGACGTCATTATGTGAACTTTTCAGTCAAAGAACCTTTTAGCCTACCGCCGTATATATATATATATATATATATATATACGCGTATTGCCTAAAAAGTCAAAGTTTAACCATGGAATATGATCATGAGGTTTATCTTTAATATAGTCCTCTTTGTGGTACACACACTTCTTCCGGTGGTGTTGCAGTGCTTGGATCTCATAATTCAAAAAAGTCATCAACACCATATATGATGTCATCAAATGAATTTTTTTAGCCTTTCAACACTTCATCTTACTATCATATTCTTTGGAAAGATGGTATGTAGTTTCCTGTTGTTTTCTTCATCATTTGAATTAGGAGTTATCCTTTTTGACAGTTTTCCTGACTCTTTTGTTAGAGAGGTTAGTGCTCTTTTATTTTAACCAATAGCCTTAGAAAGAATGGATTATAGCTTTATCCAAAGGGATTCATGTTTTGAAAGCAAAGAGCATTGGCCAAAATTTGAATTCAGCACGTGGAGTTCATTGTTCGCGCTAATATCTGTGATGTTACTGGTAACCCCTACTCGGAAAAATTAAGAAAAGATTATCTGGAGATTTTATTCATAAAGTTTTCGTAAAAATGAATTACGTTAATCATTGATCAATTGTTATTTATGTTTTTTAGTTGTACAAAAACTGTCAATGATCGTTTATAATCACGTTTGGCTTTCTTTATCATGGTATTGTATCTTGACAAGACACGCAACTGGTTGGTGGAAATATTAACTTCCTTGTCAGTATTCTTGATTAATACGAACTGAAAGAAATCTCGTCAAACTAACTAAAACGAACATTTTCGTTAATTATTTTTGCGCTACTTGACTTTTTAAAATCCATTTTTATTTTACATCACCAGGTTTTATTTTGAGAAGTTAGCTTCAAAATAAACATTGACATTTGTTCTTGGGTTTTGTTTTGTTTTGCTTTTTTTATATTAGTTTTGTTTTTTAATTGTACATAATTTTCTTTTTTTTTTTTTCTTTTCTTTGTCTTTTTCCATTTTTCAGTTTTAAAATTCGTTTTCTGCTTTTTTCTTTACTCTCTGTTTCTTCATCCTTTCCTGGGACATGTTATTTCATTTCAAATTTCATTCATGATTCTATTTCTTTAATTTTTTTTTTTTTTTTGTTTTCCTTCTATTTAAAATTCTTAATATTTCGATCATTTTGTTTTCTCCCTCATATTGTAATCTCTTTCCGATTTCAGCATTTTCTTCTGAGTCTCTTTTTTTTATTTCCCTTATCAAAATAGTTTAATTTTTCTGTTTTGTCCTTTCTTTCTTCCCCACTTTTTTCCTGTCTTTTTTTCTAATTTTTTTCTTTCTTTCTTTCTGTCTACCTTCTTTCTTTCTTTTTTATTTCTTTCTTTCTTTTTAAGGAAATAAGAATTTTTTTAAAAATCTATTTTTATTTCTGACTATTTATTTATTCATAATTTTCTTTCTTACTTTATTATCTTTACCAAAGGATTTTATTTTTTATCGCATTTTCTTCCTCTGTCTGTCTTAAATTACTTCTCATACTTTTTGTTATATTCTTTCTTTTTTTATCTGTTATATAGTCTTCATCTTTCCGTACAGTTAATTTGTATCATTTTGCTGCATATTCAAAATGAATTTAAATATAATTTCATAAAATGAGATGATTAATCGTATTTCTGTTATTTTATTTTTCAATTTTCAAGTAAAAAACAAATACAATCATTTCCTCTTGGGCTTTTAAATCAGTCTGTCTGAATGATCATACCTTTAAAAGAGTAAAATTTCCATTTTCTTCTTACATCTATACAAAACGAAGTATGGTGTTATCAAAATAGGATATTTCTGTAAGGAATTCTAAAGTATGTGCGTTTTTAATATAAACTTTCCCTAGTTATAAATTTATTTTAGGATGAGGGCCAAATAATTTTTTTTAAATGCTAGATGCTAATACCCTTGTAACAAACTATCTACCTTCGGTTTCGAGATTTGGTGTGCATCACACTAAAGGGAGGCATGATAGAAGAAGCCAAATAAAACCTTATCACCAAAACTGGGTTTTTATTAAACCGTACAACAGACAAATCATTATATGAAAGTAAATTTTGCACACTAGCTCTTCTCGTGACGTGAACTGTTCAGACTAATCGCTTTAGCTAACACTCTCATGCTTTTGTTGAAATTCTACAGCTATATTGGAATTGTTACCAACGATGACTTTTTCAATTTCATAAAATTTGACTACTCTTAAAAATCAAACCGGCGTTCATCAAATTTCAAAGATCAAATACCGTATTTATAGAATTGAATATGGCGGAATAGAACCACTGTATCTAAATACAAAGTGTCTCAAAATAGATGCAATTCATTTATATGATAATGTTTTATTACTGAGAAAAGCGCAATGGCGGTCATTTGTAACACATCCAGTAAAAAATTTCACCCTTTGAACTAGAGATATCAAATCAATTTTTTTTTTTAATATATCATGCAATTTTATTTGTTTATTGTCTCAGTAATAAATCATTATCATATTAATAGATTGCATCTATTTTGATACAGTTTTCAATAATTTTGTCTCCAAATTAGTAGCGACCCACAATATTTTATCATTACTTGTATATACTGTCACGTGATGGCTCACGTTGAACTAAAATTATCTAGCAGTCAAAAAGTGACCGTTATGAGAGAATGTGGGTCACACAGATGTTTGCACCTAAGTGACCTTGGGTCGCCGGACATCGGAAGGGGAAGGAGAAAATGAAGCCAAATGATTGGTGGGGGGACCCCAAACGGAAGTAGGGTTCCCTTCCCCTCAACGGAAGAAAAATACAAAAAAAAATAGTTTTTTGGACAAGTCCCGTGGCAGACGGACGACAGCCATTTTCACTCCGGGCTAAAGACAAAAGACTGAGACATGAGAGACCTGAGTCTCTCAAGCCAGCATTAAAAGCAATACAAAGTCTATTAGCCCGTGAAAGAAGAGAAATTCTCCAGTGGAACCCCGTCAAAAAAATAAGATAAGTAACTTTGGGACATTTTCCCTTTACACCCAAATTTTTGTTTACCACTCTCTCTCAATTTGGAAAAGGATAAAAGCCAAGAAAAGACATTTATATTCATGGACTATCCTATTACATATTTTTGACACTTTGAACATATATATGTATATAACCGTAGTAAAGAACTTATGTATTTTAATTTTACCATGTGGTCTATGTTATTATTCCATGCTTTCCTTTCAGCTTCTATTCGCCTTATATTATCTTGCTTAGAACTGTCCTCTTAATTCCTAAAGTATCACACGGGAAACCGGAGTTGCCGACGGTAGCAATATCAATATTATTACAACTAAGACCTATAGGCCCGTATTCTTCAATTATCTGAGGGAAAGAAGAAAGCGACCTGGTGGGTGTGTGATAGTGTGAAATTTGGAACCCCTTGCCAGCGGCGGTCAGTCTGGCCTTAAATTATTCCCTCACGTAATATGCCAGTTCTTATCTGCCTGAGAAAAGAACTCTGAACAGGACTTATTTCTGTAGGGGATCAAGTGCCAACCTGCCCCGTCTTCACACGTGCAAAAATAAAGTCCCATTTTGGGATTTTAGCTCAATTTGCCGTCACAGACCTTTTATGGGGGCTCGTTTCCGGAATGATTATTATTAATAATATTTATTGCTAGTAGTCGTGTGACAATTCCTGCCGTCTAAACCTACCCTGGGAGACCGTGAAAGAAAAAAAGGAATATTGTTGAAACAGTCAAATTACTTGTCGATATAACTGTTTGGGAAAATTAAAGAAAAAATGGACAAAATAGAGAACTTTTTAAAAGAACCCTCCATGGAAAAGTTGGAGAAGCTGAGAAAAAGCGAGATAATAAAAATTGGCGAGAAGCTTGAGTTAAATGTTCAGAATTCTATGAGAAAGCATGAACTCGTTATAAAAATAGCAAGACACATGGTCGACGAAAATGTTTTCGAGGAAGCAGTATTAGAAGAGCTACCAACGGAAATGATAAGAATGACTCCAGAAGAAATTGAACTGGAGAAAATTAAAATACAAGCACAAATGGAACTACAGAGAAATAAAATAGAACTGGAGAAAATAAAAATTCAGCAAGAAACAAGGCTGCGAGAAGTCGACTTGGCAATAAGAGGACGCAAAGAAAGCCATGACAGTTTCGAAGTAGCGAAGCAAGCGAGGCTAGTCCCAAAATTTGAAGAAGCCAACGTGGACGGATACTTCGCACATTTTGAGCGAACCGCGCTAAATCTTGGATGGCCGAAAGAATGCTGGTCGATGCTACTCCAAACTGTGCTGACAGGAAAAGCACAGAGAGCATATGCAACCCTGCCGACAGAAAATTGCGCCGACTATGATTTGGTGAAAGCAGCGGTTCTAAAAAGCTTCGAGTTGGTTCCAGAAGCTTATAGACAGAAATTCAGAACACAGAGAAAAACTGAAAACCAGTCTTATGTAGAATTTCTGCGAGAAAAGGAGAACGCGCTGGATAAGTGGTGTGACTCTAAGAGGATAGACGGAGATGCTGAGAAACTCCGGCAGCTAATATTAGCTGAAGAATTTTTAAACTGTGTGCCAGAAGAAGTCAGGGTTCACCTAAGTGAAAGAAAAACTGACGTGACCTATGAAATGGCCGCACTAGCAGACGAATACATCCTCACACACCGAAAGACGAAGGAAAAAACCTTCACAGGAAACAGAGTGAAGTTTAAAGCTGAATTAAGTCCTGAAGGAAGACCTAAGGAAGGAAATAGAAGGACCTTCCAAAGTAGCAGCAGAACAGTGGTCTGCTACAAGTGTGGAAAGGCTGGTCACATAGCCATAAGGTGCCAGCTAGGAAAAGGTCCTGAAAGAAACCAGACCCAGCCGAGAAAACCACAGGGAGCTGTCACGACCGCTAGAGTAGACAAGTCTTATCGACCTTGGACGAAAAAAGGGATGATAAGAGGCCCACACGGAGGACCAGTGGAAGTCTCAATTTTACGAGATACCGGAGCATCTCAGTCGTTACTTCTACGAAGTAAATTACCTAAAAGGGTAATAGAAGCAACACGTGAGACTGTGATGATAGAGGGTATCGGCGGAAAGAGGGTAAAAATACCGCTGTGTAAAATAACCCTAAAGTCCCAGTGGAAAGATGGACCAATGAAAGTTGGTGTGGTAGATAAACTACCTATGAAAGGAATTTCCCTCATACTGGGAAATGAAGTAAGAACAAAAAAGTGTCACCCGGAAAAGATGGCGAAAATAAGCACCATAAATGAAGATGGAAAGATGGCGAGGATGAACTCCAAACATGGAAAAAAGATGGCGAAAATAAGCGCCAAAAATAAAGAAAAAAAGATGGCGAGAATGAACGCCAAACACGAAGACAAGATGGCGGCTGAGCCACGTGGGCGGCACAAACGACATAGTCGCTCGCAAAGTGAGAAGGTGGAAAGAAAAGAAGTGAACCTTCCACACCTCAATAAACGGAAAGAGAAAAGGACCAGTCGTCAGAGAAAAGATGAAGGTCCAACGAATATTAGGAATAAATTCCCTAATACTTATCGAGAGGATAAGAGGAAAATAAGAGGGCCCTCACAAGCGGCTAAGAAGGAAGAATTTAAGAAGGGCGACGAAGTCCTGCTACTGTCATCAAATAAAGGACCCCACTGTGGTGGACGAGATATAGGTCCTTATGTAGTAACACGGAGGATAGACAAGAGGACATACAGGATTGATACCAACGAAGGAAAGAAGAAGACACAAGTGTGTCACACAAATAAATTGAAGAGGTATGTCCGTCAAGAAGGCCAACCTCGAAAAATTGAGAACTCGGCAATGCCGAATAAATTCGAGGAAAAATTAGGCCAATTGTCTGTTTCAGAAAGAGAGGGCTTAGAAAAATTAATAAAAAAGTACCCAAGTTTATTTCTCTAATGCCCCACGAAAATGTAGTAGCAGAATATTCTTTCATAGTTGTTGAGAGAAAGAGAGAAAGAAAGAGAGAGAGAGAAACTAAAGGAAATGAGGAATTCTCGTCCCCAATGTTGAAATATGAGATGGACGAGAAAGTGGTTCGTCAACAAGTGACGAATAGGGGAAAGAGAGAAAAGAAAAGGAAGTTTTCTCCTCAAAGCTTGACAATTAAAATTATAAAGTCGTCAAAAGTGACGAAGAAAGAAAGAAGGACTTACCTCCTCAAGGTTTGAAATATGATACGGCCAAAAGCCGAGAGAGAAAAAGAAAGAAAGGAAAACCAGATTAAAGAAAAAGAAAAGGGAGAGAGAGAGAGAAAGAAAGAGAAGTGAAATTGTTTTCCCCTATAGTGAAAATTAGGAAGGACGAAAAAAAAAGGAAAAGGGAAGAATTCGTCAAAGCGTGAAGAAGAAAGGGGATGAAAGAAAAGTAAAGTGAGAAAAAAAAAAGTGAAAGAAAAGGAGAAAGAACAGTGAATTGAATTGCCTTTTTTTTATGGTATTTCTATTCATCTCCCTTTCTTCTCTTAAGCGGGGAGGTGTCACGTGATGGCTCACGTTGAACTAAAATTATCTAGCAGTCAAAAAGTGACCGTTATGAGAGAATGTGGGTCACACAGATGTTTGCACCTAAGTGACCTTGGGTCGCCGGACATCGGAAGGGGAAGGAGAAAATGAAGCCAAATGATTGGTGGGGGGACCCCAAACGGAAGTAGGGTTCCCTTCCCCTCAACGGAAGAAAAATACAAAAAAAAATAGTTTTTTGGACAAGTCCCGTGGCAGACGGACGACAGCCATTTTCACTCCGGGCTAAAGACAAAAGACTGAGACATGAGAGACCTGAGTCTCTCAAGCCAGCATTAAAAGCAATACAAAGTCTATTAGCCCGTGAAAGAAGAGAAATTCTCCAGTGGAACCCCGTCAAAAAAATAAGATAAGTAACTTTGGGACATTTTCCCTTTACACCCAAATTTTTGTTTACCACTCTCTCTCAATTTGGAAAAGGATAAAAGCCAAGAAAAGACATTTATATTCATGGACTATCCTATTACATATTTTTGACACTTTGAACATATATATGTATATAACCGTAGTAAAGAACTTATGTATTTTAATTTTACCATGTGGTCTATGTTATTATTCCATGCTTTCCTTTCAGCTTCTATTCGCCTTATATTATCTTGCTTAGAACTGTCCTCTTAATTCCTAAAGTATCACACGGGAAACCGGAGTTGCCGACGGTAGCAATATCAATATTATTACAACTAAGACCTATAGGCCCGTATTCTTCAATTATCTGAGGGAAAGAAGTTTAGTGGCCTGGTGGGTGTGTGATAGTGTGAAATTTTGGACCCCTTTGCCAGCGGTGGCCAGTCTAGCCCTAAACTATTCCCTCACGCAATATGCCAGTTCTTATCTGCCTGAGAAAAGAACTCTGAACAGGACTTATTTCTGTAGGGGATCAAGTGCCAACCTGCCCCGTCTTCACACGTGCGAAAAATAAAGTCCCATTTTGGGATTTTAGTTCAATTTGCCGTCACAATACATATATATATATTTAACAAGCCCTCTACACGAGCAGGATGCAACACAAAGTCATTTTTAGAGGAGTTTAACAGCTTTTAATTTAGATATTTCCTTCTCCTAAACCGGTTGCCATACCAAGGTTAAAGAGCAGTCTGACCTACTATTTAATCATAGCTGAAAGGAGAATAGTTGGATTCAAACCTTTCCCATTGGTATTAGTGCCATGCGAAATTGATCTTGTGTCATATCCTGCCCGAGCGGAGGGGTTGGTAAATATGCATATTAAAGACACTTTCTGGGTGTCTTGCCCCGCTACAGAGATGCAGTCAGAGAATTCTATAGCTCCAGCCGACGAAAGCATATAAGTAGGGAGGATGCGGTAAAGGTGTCCATCCGAATGAAGTGATTGTCTCCCTGGTCCTAATGCTTGTATGTGGTCGAGCATTGTCACGCAGAACGAGGAAATTATCGATTGGCAAGATTTAGGGCCTAGAGACTATCATCTCTTCGACTACATGAAATAAGGTTTAAGAGGCAAACGTTTTGCTAGTGACGAGGAAGTGAAAAATGCAGTGATCAAGTGGCTTAAAGAACAGTCAGCAGTATTTTACGAAGTAGGGATATATGCTCTCATTCGAAGGTGGAACATTGCCATTGAGAGAAACGGTGACTATGTTGAGAAGAAAGGGTGTGATCCACAGAGGATCAGCTTTATTTTTATGCATGTTCCTATGTCGTTAATTATTCCTATAACTTTTTGATTCGCCCACGTATCAATGTTTTGAGACATTGATGACCGTTGCTTTTTAACAGGCATTCCACCACAAAGGATTGATTTGTGCAGTTTTTATTATTTTGCTGTGAATACAATCATCAAGAAATATTGCCGAAAGTCACAACGCGTCTAAATCTAAAAATCAGTGATCTGCAGAAAAACAAACGACATATGGGGCTAGTACGATTTGCCGTCTGGCTTTCTTGTTTGATGCCATATTTATGCCGTCAGCGACATTCTAAGCAAAAGAAATGACACTATGAAACATCCTTGTCATTTTTGCAGGATGTGATGAGTTATATGCCATAAAGCTCTTAGATATTTAACAAATGAATTATTGTATCTGCAATACTTAAAAAAAAGAATAATGAAAAAAACAAAACATCTGGTATTTTAGACAGTAGTCTCATAAGGATACTGAATAAAATAAACACCCTACGGTCAATTGCAGAGATGATTTTGGTGATGTATTTTAATGAACTATACAACTTGAAAGAAAAGTTTGGAATAAAAGAAAGGAAACTTTTTAGAAGAACAGGAAGCAAAAGAAAGAAAGAACAATATTAAAAGAAAGAAACGAAGAAAAACGACATGGAATCTCGTTAAATTTAATAGTTTTCCAGCTATTTCGAATAAACCATTTAGTGAGATGAATCAAATATTATTTATGAAGGTCCATCATAATTTAACAACTGAAGAAAATTAATCTATTATATATACTCATATAAAAACCGCCTTTGGAGGCCATTAAGTTTGGTGTCGTATCGAATCTTCTGTATGGATTATAATCGCAAATAATTTATTTTAAATTAATAAATACGCGGAAGTACTCTATAATGATCATTTAAGAACTATCTCATTTAAGGAACTATAATGATCAACTTGATCACCGACGCTAGCGACACATCATTAATTTGTAAAATAAGTTGCAAACTGGACTGGAAATTATTTTCTTTTCTTTAGGCAAATTAAAGCTATGAAAAATTTCGTTATAATGAGTTAGTTTTGGTGTGTACGCAAATATATATACTAAAATAAGATTATGTTGATAAAGGTTTTCAAACACCTATTTGCTTAGAGGAGGTGCCCGTGGTGTAATGGTTATCGTCGTAGGAAATGTACACGGTGATACGATTTCAAATCCTGGACGAGACTGATTGCATTTCACATAGCACTAATACCCTTGGGAAGGGTATGAATCCAATTATTCTCCCTCCAGTTATGGATAAATAGTTGGACATACTGATTTCTTCAGCCTTGGTGAGGCAACTAGTCTAGGAGAAGGAAAACTCTGAATTCAAACCTGTTAAACTCCGCTTAAAAAAATTGACCTTGTGTCATATCCTGCCCGAGCGGAGGGGTTGGTAAATAGGACCTATTTGCTTAGAGTGCGTATTCTGATTTTTAAGCTAATATTCCTGAAATAAATAAAAGTATATCATTTCATGTGTTTTCACAAAAGTTAAACTTAAGAAAAGAGTAAATCAAAAAGTTTTATTTTTAAAATATTTCTTTTTTTTTTTTTTTTTTTTTTTTTTTTGATTATTAGAATTCTATAGTTGCAGCAACACGATGTTTGCTTACTTCGAGTGATCGCAAATAATTAACTCTTTTAAGGTAGAAAAGAAAAAAAGATTAATTAAAGGATATTAAAGAAGAAAGAAAAGAAAGGTAAAACGAACCAAAGAAAAAAGTAAACAAAGGAAAAAAGAAAAAGCAAGAAAAAATGGGAAAAAAAGGAAAAAAGAAAGGAAAAGAAAAGAGAAAGCAAAAATTACAGACAGTTAAACTAAGGTCTTCCCAGAGAAAATTACACTACTTATGTTTTCGAAAATTGATAAAAGTGGACACACACACACACACACACACACACACTAATTCAGACAAAACAAAGAGAAATAGGTACACATTTACGCACAGACGATCCTCATCATAAACAAAAGTCAGCTGAAAAGTTCATAGGCTTTCACGGAAAGTGACCAAAGATGGATTCTTTTTCAACATTGCCCCTCTTGCCGTACGCACACTTCTTCTGTAGGTGTTGCTATAATAGGATCCAACGGATTATGATAGTCATCAGTAGCAAATATGACATCATCATGTGAACTTTTCAGCCTATGAAATTTTCAGCCAATGAAATTTTCAGCCAATAAATTTTTTCGCTCACTCTCCTATACGGTACCACCCATATATGATATATCGCTAAAACATTTTCAGAAAAACATTTTTTAAAACCAAAGATACCAGAACTTTTATTATTTCAAGTTGAACATACATGTATTTTGTTTGAAATCATTTATAACTAATCGCTGCAGCATTGAAAATTTATTACAAAAATGTGAATATACTATCATCAACATCGTCGTCATCATGCCGATAGTACAAATTCCCTTGACTCTCTCTCTCTCTCTCTCATCATTTGCCCCTGCCATTCATCGCCCTTGTGGGGTACTCTAAACGCCCTCCAGTGTTCGCATAGATCTGATGAATATAAGTCTTTACAGGTTAGTCAACGTTAGTGTATGGGATCTTAAGTAAAAAAAAAAGTAAGTAGAAAATAACCACTGAAAGATTACCACGATGAAAAAAATTATGATTATCTAGTAGTTAAATGAGAGTTACACTTTTATATACGAGGTGCATATGACAAGGTTCCAGACTTTTTTCGTATGGGCATTTAAAATTGTCATAGACTCTTGAAAATTCATTGTTATTGCTATACATCTTATGAGATGACTGACGACTTTTTATGATTTCAGGTTCAAATGAACAGCTACATCAGGAATTGGATTACACCCTACTAAAGCCTGATTGTCACAGCTGCTGAATTTAAAAATTGCAATCTGACACTTTAGAAGAACCCTATGCAATTGAGATGAAAGAGGCCGTGACGAAGGTCATTGACACGCTAACACAAGAGGACTTCTATGGGTCCTTCCAGAAGGTTTTGCAACGGTACAACAAATGCATTGCATTGCTCAATACAAAATATTTTTATTGGAATTTCCATACAGTAATATAATCTATGTGCTTTCCTTTAGCACGAGAGTTGAAATATGAAAAAGCGTTACTGGGTATTGATATAATTTCTCGTTCAGAATTAAGTATTTTACAATATTCCAAAGAAATATTTCTTTTTACAAGGTCTTGATAAATGTTTAATGTTAATTATCTGCACAAAAACAAAAAAGAAGAAAAAAAAACAACATTTGATTCAATTAAGATTGCCTATATTTAACAATAATCAAAAAATAGTGAATGTAAACGTCTTGGTTTGGCGTTGCCAAATTAAAAAGTAAAACGAATGCTCAGTCATATCCTTTATACGCAAATGTATAGTCATACCTATGGTGTGTCAGAAAAGTAATTTAATCTCAAATCAATTAATCGCTTTACGTAAAACTTATTGAAAAAAGTCTCTTTCAAAATATCCCGCTTCCTTGTTAATAAAACAACTTTTTCTAGTCATGTGATGTGTCGTTTTGATTATAAGCTTGTCTATCGTTATTTTATGTCTGAAATCTATAATCTTACAGCGTTGGTTTCAGCTTTTCATCATCATCATGTCGCGCTGGTAGCACGGATATCCCTGACCCTCTCTCGCCACTCCTCCCTATCGTTCATCGCCCCAGGTAGGTCTTCAGGACAACATCCCGTATCCTCACATAGATGCTGAATGTGTGTTCGTGCCGGTCGTCCTGCTTTTGCACGGCCATATGTGGGGGTCTATAAGAGTACATCTCTTATGAGTTCGTCCTTGCTTCTCCAGCAGTGTCCTGCATGTCTGGTTCGTCTAACTTGAATAGTTTTCGTGATAGGGGGCAGGTGGCCGTACAGTTGGTGTCTTGTGGGGTGTTGCCGCCAGGATTTGTTCAAGATTGCACGCAGCATTCTTGTGTAATTGCCGTCTAGCTTCTTTTCCAGCCGTTTTGTTAGCGTTCATGTAGTGCAGCCATATAGCAGTATCGATGTGACCGCTGCCTGGAAGAAACTGCGTTTCATTTTATCGGTTAGGTCTGATTTCCATATAATCGATTGCCTATTGATAGCTGTCCATGCTTTCGTTAACCTCGTTTCGATGTCCTTTTCGGTTGATTCGACGCTACTTCCTAGGTAAGTGAATTTGTCTACTAGTTTAAGAGGGGTTCCTTCTAGAGTGGAGATGTCCCTCGTTTGATTATAGCACATATATTCCGTTTTGTGTGCATTAACATAGAGGCCTATGCCTGCGGCTGCTCGTTCCAAACTATGCAGTAGTGTTTCAGCTTGGTCGGGTGTATTTGCCAGTATCGCTATGTCATCGGCGTAGTCAGCGTCGGTAATTGTTTTTGCGGGGTACCTTCTGCTTCTTTTCTTCGTCAGCTCGAAGCCATTCTCTCTGATTTTGTCAATCGATGTTCTAAGTACGTAGTCTAGACAAATGATAAAGATGTACGGAGCCAGCGTGTCCCCTTGTAGTACTCCTGCTACAATGTCGAAGTATTCTGTGTCTCCATCTGGTGATCGTACTTTTACTTTGGTGTTTCTATAGAGAATCGTTATTGCCGCTACGGTTTCTTTAGGTATTCCGTACGCAAGTAGGATTTGTTCCATTTTTCCTCTGTGAATGGAATCGAAAGCCTTGGTAAAGTCAACAAATATTAATGTCGCTAGTAGGTTTTTTGCCCGTAACTAAAACTCAACATGTGTCCAATCCAGAGGAAATGAGAGACGTCCCGTGCTTCACAAAAATTCTCAATATCGCCGTATGTATATATATATATATATATATATATATCACTATGCAAATCAAACTTAACGCATGCTTGTTTTTTTGAGTATGTTAGATTTTACAAAAAAGAACTCTGAATTTCATATATATTACGTAGTATCTATCAAGGATTTTACACTCAAATTTAAATTTGGTAACTCTCCTTAAAACCACCTGACCGCTTGTAAAATACAAATTCTTAAGTATTACTTGGGATAATATATATTAAATGGAAGCCATTGGCTAATTTTGATGATGTATACATATTTTGTTACGTTCCAATTAACAATTCTGTCATAATTATAGTTACCATTCCTATAAACATTTGATGTTCGGCGTATAGACTTCAAACTAAATTCTGAGAAAAAAATCTTTCAGAAACCATTGCATTCTTTCACATTGTTTTGATCACAACTCTTCTTCAACTTCTGTTATGGCTTTACTGTTTCTGACAAAATACCAAGTAAGGATTAGTTCGGACTTCTACACTGCTTTACACCCTTTCAAAATCAAAAGATAACTCTCTCTATTTTTCTGGCCCAGTCGGCTGGGGCTGCAAAATACACCAACAGCTTGTCAGAAGAGGGGTAATACCTCCCCGAAACCAGCGTATTGATATGACTCTAAACAGTCTGATGGTGAGGCTCCAGTTATATTTGAGGAATGCAGAGTACCCCTTTATTGCTATCGCTCCCAAATACACTCTGGTCTGGAGGATACCACCAGATAGGGTTCTATTTATGGTCAAATAGAACTATTTCACATTTGAACTGCGTACTTATGCGAAACCGAATTGTTTGAAATGGAACTGTTTGATAATCTAATTTGATCAGCCTAACTCTGCAAGCCGCTAAAGCCTGGGCGTATGGCCCCTTGTGACGGGAATTCCAGGCAGCTTCGCTAGCTACATAGCACGCATGTCAGGCGGCCTCGATCGAAATGTCTCGTCTCACATGTAATAAGGGGGTAGTTAACCAATCCCCACCATGTTGATATATGGCTCAAAGCCATTTTATTGTGGTGCTTCACACAGGTGAGAGTCCATGCGAAGAGGTGAAAATTCTTGTCACTGTCGGTATTCCTCTAAGGGGAGCCACAGGCATGAAGCAGTAAACTTGATTCTCTAAAGCAGGTAAAGTCTGGTAGGACGGTCCCTGAAGCTAAGGGTGTGTCAATCCTCGTCCACCACCCCCGACACAAATGCCAGACACCTCCGTCTGCTACTCAGCACACTTCGATCGAGTTTATGCCATCCTCACAAAGAAGGCGTGTCTTCTAACCGCTCACGTTAGGAAAAGCTGCCCTCGGCCACGCTACCGTCAATACTCATATACAAAGGAATAGTTCATTCTATACAGAGGAGTATCAACTCTTTTCGATCACATTTTTATATAAGAAAATATGGATTCAACTTATTCATGCCGACTCAAACCAGCTTCATCGCGTAGATACTTTCACATATCTTACTTAAGCCAATGGTCAGGGTTCGAATCCAAGTCCAAATCAGTCTTCTTATCAAAGCTGGCTTCTCAGAAGATTAACTCAGCATAAGCATCTTACTCGCAATCTGATCTTGTTCAACTAATCTAAATATTCATAGACCTACACAAACAGAATGTACAGAAATTATTTCACATACTCATATCGTTTAGTTTTTTTTCTCGATGTTTATAACTTTATCTTTCTCTGAATCTCTCTCGCTCTCTCTCTCTCTCTCTCTTTCTCTCTCTCTCTCTCTCTCTCTCTCTCTCTCTCTCTCTCTCCTTCTTTCTCGTTTTTTTTTCTTTGCTTATCTTTCCTTTTCTTTTCATGTGCACTGACATCCCTATATTGGCGTACAAGGGTATAGACGTGACAAGTTAATTAAAATGGACAAGCCTGGTTTTGCCATGAAAGTTTGCAAATAGTAATTAAATTCGCAGCGGGCACTTCATATTTTTTCCACGTTTATTCGACCCTTCCTGTTTTATTTTATGTGATTCTATTTTGACTTAGTTTTCTCATGGTTAACTATTCTCTGATTCAACGGAAGAGAACAAAATCATGTTAAGTCTTGAATCATTCTTGCCAACCTGATCACTGGGTTAAAACATAATTACCCCTTATTTAATTTCAATCGATTTCAACTTTGTTTCTTTCTTTTTCTACCATTGGGAAACATGCCACTTGGTCAAAGTGAAGACAGCAAGAACATTACGGTAGTAATAAATAGAGCTGAGTTTGGTGTCTTTTATACGGTAGCCATAGAAACAAGAAGCGTTGTAATAGGTGTTGCATGGAATCATGGTTGGTTGGTTGGTTGGTTGGTTGTTTTGTTTTACGGCATATCAACCCTTTTCAGGTCATTTAACGCCGAATTAAGTCATTTTGATAAAAGTTTCAAACACGTAAGTTTAGTATAAGTATATTTGTTTTTGTTTACACACAGATACATGTCAACAGTTAATTTCAACCAATTCAATTTAGCATAAGTACACAGTTTAATTCTATTTGATCCATAGATATGAACCAATCATGTTCTACCATTCCGGGTCAGAGTGGACCTAGGAGTGATGGCAATGAAGAGGTACTCCGTATTCCCCGGAGTTCTAGAATTAGTGGAGCCTCACCATCAGATTTAATGTCATATTAAGGACACTCGTTGTCGGGTAAGTCTTACCCCTATGCAGAGATGCAATCGATGTTTTCTACTGCCCCAGCCAACTGGCCCATGGAATCGTGGAGTTTGTCTTATTTGTGAGTGACTGCGAGAAAAATTGTTCTGAAATATATAGAAATACATGCTCTCGTAACAAGCAATTATTGGTGCGCAAAAGTTTAATATTTCAAAGAAATCTAAAATTATTTTTTTAGTTTTGCATTACTAAGAGGTCAGAAAAACTTAAATACTTATTTACTTATACTTAGCTTAAATGTAGCTCAAGAACAGAAATATGGACCACCTAGTGGGAATCTAATTCAAAAGATGGTCTACTAACGTAGCTTGCAACCATTGCACTATATTGGGTACCGAAAAAAGAATTTCGTTAGGAAAAGAATAAAAGAAATTTAGTAGTGAATTGAATTCCCATGACCAGAAAATCCAGCGAACACTTACGCATCACATACGGAAACACTGGACCGCTGTTTCGATCTTATTTGGTCTCATCAGCAGTGTATACCTTGATCTCCACCATTGGAGATCGAACCAGCAACCACAGAGCTGAAATTCTACGGCTGAGCCACCAAATCCATCTCGCAGACAAGTGACGCCAAATTAACTGGTCGTGGTATTTTCTCAGTCAATTAACCTTAATGTGTCTTGCAAGTTACAGAGGACACGGTCACCTCCAGGGCCACGTCTTCCCAAAACAATTAGAAATACGCATCCGCGTAATGATTATGACCTCAAGATGAAGGATATAGATCTACGTTTTCTTTTTAAGTAGAGGAATTATATTGTGAATTGAATTACCATGACTAGTTAGTATGGCGTCACTTATGGGCGATATGGACTGGAGGCTCAGTTGTAGACTTTCGGTTCTGCAATCTGTGGTCGATGGTTCGATCTCCAGTGGTGGAGATCACAGTATGCACTGCCGATGAAATCTAATAAGGTCGAAACGGCTGTCCAGTGTTTTCGTATGCCGTGAATAAAGTGTTCGCCGAATTTTCTGGTCAAGGGAATTCAATTCGCAATATAATTTCTCTACTTAAAAAAGAAAACATAAATCTGAATTTAGTAGGTATTCAAAAAGAAAAAATAAAGAACGGCAAAGGATGAGTCACTGTGGCATAATTGTCAATGGGCTTAACTGTGACATTATAGTAAGCGAGTTCGAACCCCAGTAATGCTATTGAATAACCCACAAAGATTAAACAAGGAACCAAGAAACCTAAAAACACCAAAAAAAAAAAAAAAGAGGTAAATCTATTCGGCTTAGGAAAAAAAAGAAATAAAGAATTCCTTTCTTTTGTTATTCGTTTACAGACAAATTTTAAAGTTATTTTAGTGAGAGAAGGAAAACAATAATATTTGTTTGTTGTTATGTTAAAAATAAGAGGTAACTATAGAAAAAGACAAAGAGACATCAGTAAAGACGGAAAACAAATACAAATTTAGATACTACGCAAAAAAAGAAAAGAAAAGTTACTGATTAGATTTCATTCAGCTCTATTAACACGTGAAACCATAAAACAAAAGTTTATTCGCTTGATTAGAAAGTTTTAAATTTACCTAAAAATTAAGACATTCAACAAATAATCTCTTTTTTCATATATTGAGTTCGCTAATCTTTTCAATGTTCTGTTCAAGAATGAAAGAAAATCAATCCCTTTGAAAATATGTTTGATCTATTTTTTAAGTTCCTTGTAGGTCATTATAAATCCCTATACTTTTCCTATTATTATAAAAGACGATAGAGCAACAATTTCATTTCCAGTATATAAAAAATAGGACTAGATCTTCTATGTCGTTTCATAAAATCCTGATTCAGTAATAAACGAAGTTCCCATTCCTTTCGATAAACATTTTAGCAGAACTGTACATTCCATTATAAAAGAAATACTCTAGCTTTGATTTGAAAATTCTTCAAGGAATTATATCAATATGGGAATTGTCTGTTCACCGGCGACGGTTTGATGTCGAATTAGAATTTTTTTATGAATACATCATGCCCAATGGAAGATTTTCATGTGAAAATGTTTCTCTCGGGGAAAGTAGGTTCCAATTTTAGTAATTTTGAATATACATTTACAACGACAATTTTTTTTTAAATTTTCAAGTTTATATAAAAAAAAGTCCTTAAGAGGAAGAACAATAGGTCAGAATTTCATCTCTATGAATAAAGCTGCCGTCAAGATTTCTTAAAAAATAGTTTCAAATATTTTTCTGATATTTCTTAAACTGTTCACGCAATCTGTATAATTCTGAATATAAGGTGATTGTCTATTCACGATAAAGCTGTGTTTCAACAATGCTTACAATCGCACTTATAATAAGTACTTGTAACATAATAGACAGGTGAATATAATTGAGGCGTTGTATAAATGATTTAGATAAAATATAAACCGTTCAAGGTTTGGTTTGGTTTGGTTTGGTTTGTTTGATTTTATGGCATATCAACCTTTGTAGGTTATTTAACGCCAAATCCATTTTTATGTAAATAATCTGTTCTATTGAAAACAGTTCAGTTTAGCATAAGTACACAGTTTAATTGTCAAAAACATTTCCATTTCAAACTATTCAAGCAGTTATATCTAATAATTCAGTTAAGTGTAAATACAGTTTTAATGTCGAAAAACAGTTCTATTTGAAATAATTCAGTTAAGCATAAGCACACAGTTCAAGTGTAAGTACGATTTAATTGTCAAGAACGTTTCCATTTCAAGCTATTCAGTTTACTCAATTCATTTTAGCATAAGTATGCTGTTAGTTCTATTTAACCCATACATAGGGCCCTATCATGTGCAACCATTCCAGGCCAGAGTGGACCTGGGAGTAATGGCAGTGAAGGGGTACTCCGGAACTGCTGGAACCTTACCATCAGATTGTTTAGTGTCATATCCAGGACACACGTTGGGGGAGGGGTCTTACCCCTCTGCAGAGGTGCAGTCAGTGTATTCTACAGCCTCAGCTGACTGGGCAATATAAACCGTTCAAGGAATGAAAAAAAAATACCGGGAGTCATTCATTAGAGTGAAAGGCAGTGATCGCAGGGATGATCTTGAATCCATATTACTGACTGGATAGTTTCAGTCAAGTGATCAAAACGGTTCTACAGCTAAGAAAATAGTTTGAGGAGTAAACCAGTTGCCGACCGTTGATTGTTCGAAGGGAACAGCTAATTTCTATTGTGCTCGTCTCTTGACGTAAAGTTTGCAACGGGTGAAACAGATGCATCGTAAGAAATGAAAGATGGTCGCGTAAGAATAATGTCAGCGTTGTTGTTAGCCCAATATTTTGCATTAATTAGCTAGATGGGAATTACAGAAGAATGCTGTGTATTTTTTTACATAATTCATGAAAACAGCACCCCACAAAAGAGCAATTGTACAGCCACTGTCTTCTCATCTCGTCATTCATTCAAATAATACATGACGGATAATACTGGAGAAGTAAGGACGAACTCAGAAGCGACGTTTTTCTAGGGATTCCTACATATGGACACACTAGTATTGACTGGGTGGCTAAGATATTATGATCAGCTTTGTGCAGACACTGAATGCAGTGAAGAGGACCTATCGGAAGCAGTAGACGATAAAGATTGATAGCAAGAGAGAATAAGGGTACTCCGCGTTATCAATTAGACTTGATGATATATATATATATATATATATATATATATATATATATATATATATATATATACGAGGGTCCATCAATAAGTTTCCAGACTTTTTTGTACAGGCATTTAAAATTGTCATAGACTCTTGAAAATTCAGTATGTTATTGGTTATGAGATGACTGACCAATTTTTATGATTTCAGGTTTAAATGAACAGCTATAGCAGGAAATGGAATACACCCTACTAAAGCCTGATTGTCACAGCTGGTGAATTTCAAAATTGCAACCTGGACGTGAGGGCACTTTAGAAGAACGATATGCAATAAAATATTGTTTTAAACTTGGAAAAAAATCCACAGAAACGTATGGAATGCTTCAGACTACTTTTGGAGTATCTTGCATGAATCGAGCATCAGTTTTTGAGTGGCTTTGAGGGAGGATGAGAAGTGTGGAAGGAGTAAGGAAGTCAATACAACAGGGTTTATTGGCCAAATAAAGAATTTCATGGATAAGAACCATCGTGTCTCTATAGAGACAATAACTGCACAGTTTGATGTCAGTGTGGCAACTATACACACAATTATTCGCGAGGAACTGAAGATACGGAAGATTTGCGTGAAGTTTGTCCCAAGGGTGCTCAGAGAAGATCAGAAAGAAAGACGTTGTCATGACAGCAGGGAGATGGTCGAGCTGGTCAATTCAGATCCCGCAGTTCCTGATGCTCTGGTGACCTGCGATGAAAGCTGGATCTACTGCAATGACCCAGAGACTAAGTGAAAGCATGCTGGCTCTCCCAGACCCAAGAAGAACAGACAGAGCTAATCCACCCACAAACTTTTGATGGTCCCTTTTCTTTTTGACAGCACTGGTATGATCTACATGCACTGAGTTCCCACTGGACATATAGTCAACAAGGAATATTATGTTGAGGTTTTAAGGGAATTCAGGAAGAGTTTCCGACGGAAGAGGCCAGCACTCTTCAAATTGGGTCAGTGGCATTTCCATCAGGACAATGCACCAGTCCACAACTGTATCCTTTTCACAGAATATTTGACCAAGACAGTTCCTCAGCCTCCCTATAGTCGAGACCTTGCTCCCTGTGACTTTTGGCTATTCCCTAAGCTCAAGGAAAAACTTTGAGGCTGTCGTTATGAGACAATTGAGGAGATGAAAGAGGCCATGACGAAGGTCATTGACACGCTCACACAAAAAAAGACTTCCTTGGAGCCTTCCAGAAGTTGTTGGAACGGTACAACAAGTGCATTGCAGCCGGAGGAAATTACTTCGGATGGGGCTAGAATTTCATGCGCGTATTATCAATAAAGGTGGCCATATGAAAAAAGTCTGGAAACTTATTTAATGATCCTTGTATATATATATATATATATAAGTTCATAGGCTAAAAAAATTATATTCCATGATACTCTCAGCCTACTTGGTTCTTTTATCACTGATGCAGTCCTTGGATTCCATCGGTCAAATAAATCTTCAACAACAGATATGACATCATATTGTGAACATTTCAGCCAACCTCGTATACATACACACACACACACACACATATATATATATATATATGAATGTATGTATATCTTCTCTTCTCTTAAACTGCATTCACGTGATGCAGGTTATTTTGGCTCCAGACTTATATTCATGTATGGAGTTTCTTGGGTATTGCGTTCGAATGTTGTTTCCAGTCACATTCGAGTTTGAATTCAGAGTTTTCTTTCTCCTAAACTGGTTTCCATAAGAAAGTTAAAGAGCTTCCTAGCTATTTAACCTTAGCTAGAATGAAAAGATCGATTCATATCTTTCCTTAGGGCATACGAGCGACAGTGAAACCTACATATGTACACACACATCTATATTGAGTTGTATGCGCGTGAGTGCACGCGCGTGCGCATATGTGTATGCGTGTGTGTGTGTGTGTGTGTGTGTGTGTGTGTGTGTGTGTGTGTGTGTGTGTGTGTGTGTTCTCTGATATATTCTCATTTGTCCCAGGCAAATATCATATTAGGTCAGTACGTATTTGCGCCACTAACTCAAACGTTTTGAAATGTCATCAAAACAGCATTAGTTTAGCAAAAATTCCGATAAATTTTATTACACTATAACTCAAATAATGGAATTTGAACCCATTATTTTTAATGTGTTTTATTCATTTTATTTCTCCTCTGAAAATGTTTTACTATTCGTCTTGCTTCAGGTATTTCCTAAATTGATTTCATGTCTAAAGTTTTTTTTGTTCGACAGACCTAGTTGTAGAGAGGAATCCTGAGTATGCAAAGAATGTTTACGGAGAAAGTATTCGAGAAAAGCGACAGTTAATTGGAAAGTCCACTGTCTAAGGAAAATGGTGAAACTCCAAAGGAACAATTTAAAATCAAATTTCCTCATCATCTAATAGAGCATCAGAGAACTTTAATAAAATAAATTTGACACAATTTAATTAGATTTTTCATTTTACGAAGCTTTTGATCTTTGTTGTCTATTGGTAGGGATAACGAATACACTTGGAACTTTTGTTGCAAGTTTGAGATTCAATCGAAATTTTAATTGGGGAGAGAGAGAGAGAAGAGAGAGAGAGAGAGAGAGAGAGAGAGAGAGAGAGAGAGAGAGAATAAGTAGTCAAAACAGGAATAAGGTTTTCCTATTTCAAATCGCTTGACCAATTTCTACCGAACGGTAGAGCAGAGTGACCCTAGTCAAATTTCATCACTGAATTCTCCTGCACCGGTTAAACACTAGTACCGGTTACATTTTTATACATTTTCAAGGGTCAAAGCACGGGATCCTACGTATACATAAATCGTGGTTTGCTTTTATTCGATTAAAATGACGTGTATTTTGAACAGAACCCTGTAATCTTCATGTGGTCATAACAGGCTATTTTGTTTTATAGACATAGTCACTCAAAGAAAGGTCATTTAGGCACTTTAAACAATGGATTAAAAGATTACAAATCAAGAGTAAGGATATAACAAAAGATTGTTGTAATATGTCCTATTACAACAATCTTTTGTTAAAATACAAACTAAGATTGAGGATAACTATTATTAATCCTGGACAAAAGATGGTTGGTTGATTGTTTAGGTTTTTTGGCATATCAACCTTTCTAGGTTATTTAACGCCAAATCCATTTTTATGAAAATAGTTCTATTTCAAACAATTCACTTTAGTATAAGTACGCAGTTTAAATGTAAGTACATTTTAACCGTGAAAAACATTTTTATTTCAAGATATTCAGTTTAGTCAAGCAGTTCTAATTCAGCTAATTCAGTTTAGTATTAGTACAGATTTTGTTTACACACAGTTAAATGTCAAAACAGTTCTATATTAAACAAATCATTTTAGTGTAAGTACAGTTCCATTTCAAAAAATCCCGTTTACCATAATTACGCAGTTTAAATGAAAGTACGGTTTAATTGTCAAAAACATTTCTATTTCAAGCTCTTCAGTTTACTGAAACAATTCAGTTTAGCATAAGTGTGCAGTTAGTTCTATTTAACCCATTGTTAGGGCCCTATCAGGTGCTACCACGCCGGTCCAGAGTGGACCTGGGAGTAATGGCAATGAAGGGGTACTCCGCATTCCCTAAATCCCCAGCATCTTTGAAACCTCACCATCAGATTGTTTAGTGTCATACCCAAGAGACTTATTGGAGGTCTTACCCTCTGCAGAGGTGCAGTCGGTGTATTCTACTGTCCCAGCCGACTGGACAATGGACAAAAGAGTAAAAAATTGTTATTTGCAGGAAAAATTAGTTTTATCCACGGCGCTGATATTCTTGGAAAAAAATGATGTTGGAATGGAACATGTGTCTAATATGGGGAAGAAAACAGATTATTAAATGTTTACAGGTAACATGCGGCATCTTTCATGGCATTTGTAAGAAAAATGCCAGTTAATTTGATGGGCACAATCATTCTCCTATATGGGCTTGGTTTTACTGAGTTCAACACGTTATAATCCCTGACATACCGTTGAAAAGGTTACTTTAATAAAAGGAATACATATCCATTATTCGTGGGATCGTTAAAAGGAGTACGTAACCATTATAATGTTTGATTGATACAAGTGATACGTATCAATTAATAAAATGGATTGACGTAAGGAATACATATCTATTGATATGTTTTGATTGATAAAAGGAATACGCATCCATTAATATGGGGGATTGATAAATGAAATAAATATCCATAAATATTTGGGATTGATAAAAGGAATAAATATCCATTGATTTGTGGGATTGATAAAAGGAAAAAATATTCATTGATATGTGGGATTGATAAAAGGAATACGTATGAATAAATTGAAATAATAAAAGGAATACAATTTTTAGGTAATTTTATTTAGGACTAAACAACCTGTAACAACAATACATTCTTTTATTGATGCTTCGATTCTACTTGGCCTTTTATAGTTATCTCCGTAATATCGATAACTGGAATGATGAAAAATGATTTTCAGTAAAATGAAGAAACCGCATTCAGTTTCAAATTGGGCTGGCTATAACTTTATTCTTCAAATTAAAGCATTTTATGTGCATTGTTCTGATAAGATGTTCTGTTTGCGCAGAATTACAGCAACGAAGAAGTATAACGATAATTTTAATAATATATAGATAACCCATCTATAATCGTTTCTTAAGTTGGATTAGATGTACGTGACTCTGATTTGCTGAAATCATGAATCATTCTAGGACATCTATTGAAAGATAGATTGGCCAAATCTTTTATTTGGCACGAAGAGTAAATCATTTAAAGAGAATTAAACCATTGTACTCAGATAGATAGATAGATAGAGAGAGAGAGAGAGAGAGAGAGAGAAAGCGGGAGGGAAATTTTAATGTCTACCTTAGGTTAGCCGAGTTTAACTGATTAGAAGTAATCTTTGGGGTCATTTGAGGCTTTCATTGGATGATTTTAAAGTCATATGACTACGAATTCTAAAAGTTGGATTTTAAATTCCTAAGAAGTTAGCCCGAAGTAACTGGGAGCATAGATAAAAAAAACTGTGAAGACATATTTTTCCATTCATGTTTCAAAGAGCTACCACAAGGTTGAATAAAAGAATGTTCATTCTTCCCAGTCCGAAACGAATAACATTGAGCAGCGATATTTTTTGTTTGGTTTGATTTTATGGCATATCAACCATTATAGGTTATTTCATGCTAAATCCATTTTATACATATAAACAGTTATGTTTTAAACAATTCAGTTTAGCAGAAGTTCACAGTTTAAATGGCAAAAACTGTCTATTTCAAATAATTCAGTCTAGAATAAGTAGATTGTTTAATTCTATTTGACCCACAGATAGGAACCAATCAGATGCTACCACCCCAGGCCAGAGTGGACCTAAGAGCGATGGTAATAAAGGGGTATTCTGCATTCCTCAAAACATCAGCAGTACTAGAGTCTCACCATTAGACTGTTTAATCCAGGACAGTCGTTGGAGAAGTCTTACCCTTCTGCAGAGATGCAGACGGTGCATTCTGCAGCCCCAACCGACTGAGCCAATTGAGCAATGACAAAACCATACCTGAATTTTAGAGCAGTGTTACAGTCAGAACAACAAGAGAAGAAGATGACTTTTCAATATATTGGCTTATTCTAAGACATTTTTTGATGAAAAATAAGGATAAATAGAAAGAGTTTCAACACATATATATTCTAAACAAAATATCTTCTTCTGATTCTCATGGGTATTTCTCTACACTATAATTGCCAACAAGTCAACTAAGGCATTTTAAAAGATTTATAAATTATTTATATTTTCCGAGTGAATGTAAACTCAGGTTTGATGAATTGTCATATGCACCTACAATGATAACTTCAATCCTTTTTTATTGACATATTCGACAAGATAATGTTGGAATAGAAAAAACAGACGAATAGTCCTCTAGTAAGATCTTTAATATATAGCAAAGCAATATTTTGTCTTTAGTTTGAAAATCAAGCAAGCAAAAATGATTTTCATCTGGAAATAGAGAATATTTTTAAAGATCCGACACACCCTGTTTTCAAAAGAATCTGTTGTCGATATTTGTAGATTTTTCTTGTTTTAAAATACTGTCAGTACTGAATCAATCAGTTGGAAGGTCACTAAGCTGCCAAGAAATAATTGACAATAGGTCAACAACAGAAAATTGGTTCTTTTATTCCTTCAGGAAAAAATCTATTATAATTACTATTATTATTGTTATTAAGATTACAAGAAATATGAATAGTAATTTCTTCACCTTGCCACTTTATTATGGGAAGGAAAAAACAACAAAAAAAAAACTTTTAACAAGAAAGAAAGAATAAGCACAGAGATGACAACAAGAAAAACTTACTATAAAATAGAAAGGTGAGCTAAAAGGAAGAAATGGATTATGAAACAGAGAGAAAAAAGAAGTGGGTAGATCGATTTTTAAAAAATGAGATTTACAGAGAGAAATGATTATAGTTATTAAGAAATTAAAAGGGATATATATATATATATATATATATATATATATATATATATATATATATATATATATATAGACTGATATAAAATGATACTAGATGAAGTATCCAACAGATGGTTTAATGTATTAACTCGAACACCCATTGTTAGAGTCTCTTACCTCACTGTAGAGATGCAATCGGCGTATTGTAATAGGTTGTCTCTAGCTATAGTTTTTTGTTCATTTATTTATTTGTTTGTTTATTTTTGTTTGTTTGTTTTTATTTTATTTTCTGTTTTTTCAATAATCATTAAAGGAACAGATCTTGATAAGAACTAAACCAAGGTGAGGGCACTCAACTAGAAACCTCTGAACAGTTATGACATAACTGTGTAACCAATTATATCACGTACTTATGTGTTATGGGACCGTTACTTACCCATTGATGGACTCTTCCAAATCCTATATTAATCGAGAACCAAGTACTCTCGTTGGTTGGTCGGTCGTCATGAGATTGGATAGAGACTGACAAGTAAGCCCAGCTTACGCCAACACTTTTCTCTGTATCTTGTTACTTCAATATATTCTTTAATTTATACCGTGTTCCGAGTTATCTTTTCGTGGTCCCCACCGGGTCCACATCATTATGTTCATGTGTGTAGAAATAAAAAGGTAAAAAAGACAACACATTCCTTGTCTGTAGTCTTTATTAATGTGTACATTGATATATATATATATATATATATATATATATATATATATATATATATATACCTGTGTGTGTGTGCGCGCGTTGAAATCATAGATTGTGGGGAATCATACTTTCCGCATATTTCTATCATATATATATGGGAAAGATGAAGTAAATCCGGTGGTATGTAAATGTACAAATATGAAAATAGAAGATATTCCAAGAATGATTTTATTTATAGTTTAATTTGGCAATATAAAGCGTTTCCTGAATAACTTCTTTTTTCATATATATATATATATATATAGTATCGTCCAGAAATCTGTATACTCCCTGCTAGGTATTAATAAAAACCTGAATAACGTACATTTATCTCTCGCAAGGGCACCTCGGTTGGTTTAATAGTTAGCAATCATAAGTAGCAAACCTTCACAAGTGAGTTTGTGTCTCAATGGGTACCCCATTCATTTGGCCTTGAGCCACATCAAAGCCAAAAGCTTCATAAATTACTACATTTATCTCGTGTATTTAATCACACACACACACACACACACACACACACACACACACATATATATATATATATATATATATATATATATATATATATAAGATGCAAAGCATAAATTGCCACAATTGTATATTTCTAATTTCGTGCATGCGTTTTGATTGTTTTTGGTTTTGTCTGCTATGCAGCAAGCTAGAATCAGTTGGCCTCTGTATGTGAGGAAAACAGTACCATGCCACAATCTTCTCTTCCAGAAATTCGGAAAAAACATGCTGGTCTGTTTGACATTTACGCCAAAAGTGCCAAAACAAAGATTTCCCAATCTTGGCTGTCCGAAAATTTCTGCAATCCCATCACTGTAACATGTCTGCAGCCAAACTCACGTGATTGGAATCCTCGTAATAATTATGCCTGTGGCGCGGTTGAGCGAAGGACCAACAAAACTCCACCAAGCCACAAAGCTAACTGAAGGTAAGAACAACGGCTGCATTTACCAATTTAATCAAGTAGATTCTCGGAAAGTCTTGTGGGAGATTCTGAAGTTTTCTGGTGGCTGTGGTTGAAGCCTATAAATGAATTCAAATGATGATATTTCAAGAAATTTTAATGTAATTTAGGTAAATACACATGTTAAAGTGAGATGGATATGTTTGCTTTCATTTTTTTTTTTTTTTTTTTAGTAATTTAGATGACAAGTAACCAATTATACCCTGAAAAGATAGACAGATAGAGCGATTATAAGCCATTTTTATAAGAAGTTAATTAAATCATAAATATCACAAGACCTCGATGGCCAAAAATAGAATGGTATAAATATATGTAGGGCATATTTATTATGAGACACTCTTCTAATTTATATTTTTGGTAATAGAATTTCAATACTGTGGAGTCTGGAAAACGCTAATACCAAAGGATATCTGTTGAAAATCAATAATGTTTAAATCGAAATGATAAATTCATGATATCTTTGATATTGAAGAAAGTTTTCCCGGGTTTACTCATTCATGGGACATATCCAACAGCTGTCATCATTTCTCAATTTTCATAAATAATTTGTAAGAATTTGTCTGTGTTCTTCAGATGACGGAACGGTTTAATATAGAGCTATCACATCAAGTACCAATACTATTGAATCCAACAAAATGTTTTAATGTAAATAAACCTTTTATCGTGGAGAAAGAAGTCTTTCATCAACAAGGAGCCTCTTTTAATAAATAATAATCGACAGGAAGTCATGTTAATGCATGACAAAACGAATCGAAAAGAATTTATATTAACTTTACTGATTATTTTTCTTAGAATGATTATAAGCATTCAATTAGCCATAACTAATTAAGTTTATTGGTTGTTCTTCATGCTGTAAATCTAAAGACATTGATTTACATTGTTGCTTAGTTTGGACAAACAATCTGGAGAAAAAAAAATACTTTAAATCATAAAATCTGTTACTTATCATATTTACCCAACCCCTCCGCTCGGACAGGATATGACACAAGGTCAATTTTTTTAAGCGGAGTTTAACAGCTTTGAATTCAGAGTTTTCCTTCTCCTAGACTAGTTGCCTCACCAAGGCTGAAGAACCTAGTCTGCCCTACTATTTACCCATAGCTGAAGGGAGAATTATTGGATTCAAAATCTGTTACTTATCACTCACTTACATAAAATATATTTCTGAAAATGTTTATATAGATTATATTTATTCCATGTTTTTAGATATAAATCGCAAATATTCGTGTGTGTGTAAGATATTTTTGTTTTTTTTTTCTTTTTATCTTTTTTGCTGTAAGGATTTATATTTGATTGTAACAATTACCGTTTATAACAGTGTGGTGTAAGGTTTTTTATTAACAAAGATGGCAAAGTATATATTGTTTAGAAAAATCTAAAAGGCAACAGGTATTTGGGAGATTTGCCTGATAGTCTCATTGCCTCTCTGACTCTTCACCTCTTACCCAGCATAGATGGTTACGTCAGCAAGTACACACACACACACACACACACACACACACACACACACACACACACACACACACACACACATATATATATATATGACGGCTTAACCGAGTTTGAGTCTCCATTTAATTGCACTATATATATATATATATATATATATATATATATATATATATATGCACAAATTAGTATACATTACTATCCTTCTGTGGAAATAAGAAACTAAAGACTTATCTATACAATCTCTGTCAAAGAATTTGTGTTTACAAAATTTTAACAACTTCCGCTTCAAAATTGACATTGTGTCTCATCCTGCGATTAGCAGAGTGTATGGGTAACTACATTCTATATACTAGCTACCATACCTGGAAAAAATATGAACTAACCACTCTTAAAAAACGTTTTGTTATTTTTAATCTATGAAGAAAATTAAACGCAGAACAAATCCGAGACAAAACCTATTGTATAAATAGCCAACCTTTCTGGCTTCAGGAACCATACTTCAAATTCATTAAAACTTTTTTAATTAATAACAGATGTTCTTCAACATATTGTTTTTCGTTAGTTAAAAATCCATGCCTCAAAGAATTGAGGCAATAATAAAAGCTAGAAGAGTAGCAAATTACAGATGAAGCTTTTTGATTACGAATCCATAATTCTAACTTCATAATTTACTGTTTCAATTATTTGTTCCTGGACCTTATATGGAAAATATCTCGATTATTAATTAAAATGAATTATTTTAATTAATTTGAGATATTTCCATGGAGCCAAAAAGTTTGACTGTCAAATTGAATAAGTTTGGTCTGAAATTTCTGGTTAGTTCATTTATTGGTCCAAAAATAATGGGGAAAAAAGGTTTCTCAGTGGAGTTCATATTTTTAGTCTGGGGTAGTAGTTTGCATATGGCTGCACGCATTCTTAACTAGTGTACAGTGTGCGCAAGTTAAAAAAAAACAGCTCAGAAACTAGCAGCCTGCGTACGTCAATATGAGTTTGGAACCCACTTTAACTGGACAAATGCCAAGTTATTCAATGTGGGAAGTTGGTGAGTGTATGGTCAATATATGAGTTAAATACATGTGTAACATATTGGATACAATTTCCTTAACTGCAAGAAAAGGCGTTAATGTCGAAATGAATTAATGAAGATATGTTGTCTAACTATGCACTTTTTACATAATGACTTGTGGACATAAATTGAATGCGATGGATATGAAAACTTGTATAAAATTCGATACTTGATCTTTATTTTGATTCTCTATTTAGTTTGCTGTAACAACATTTAAAAAAAACTGCGTTTGATGCGGTGAATTTTTCCACGAAACATCATCTTTTTTTACAGTTTATTCTAATATTAAGTTGTCTACGCTCATTTTGTACAAAAGATCTTACAAATTGTAGAGAATAAAAATAGTTTAGAATTTAGATATTTTCTTTAGTTATGATTCTTGAAAAATTATGCAAACAAATCAGAAAGATCAATAGGTTTTCAAAAATTAGCATTTGCCACTAAAGGAATTTATTAACAACAAAAAAAAAACAAGACATTGATATATAACAAGCATAACAAATAAAATACAGTAACAAATTCTTTTTGAGGTAAGAAACCTTCTTTGTCAGTGTTGAAGAGAAGAAATGATACCCCTCTGTAGAGAATGGACTATTCTTTGTATATATGAGAATTGATGGTGTTGGCCTGAAGTTCTGCTTTCTTTGCGAGTTTATCAAACAATACACCTCTGTTAATATATCCTTGTACGTCTTGTAAAAAAAAGTTTTTCATAGTGACCTACGATTCAAGTTATTATTTCAATAACCCACCCCGGTAAATTACAATAGTCAGGCCTGCTGGAAATATTTCCATTTGTTTCTTTCTTTCATTTTAATGAACAAACGAGTGCATCTTTCATAAGGAAAATAGAGGAACAATAATTTCACTTCTTCTTTTTTTTGTGTGTGTGTGTGTATCATTTAGGAAGTGTTTGAAAGAGAATTTTCTATTTCAAAATGGCCCAAATTTATAAGTCTATGTTTTTATTGATTTTTATGCAAATACATTTTTAAAAGAATTTTCGATACAAATTATTCTTCAAAAGAAAGAGAAAAACTGAAAATAAGGAGTGTAGGAAATGAATGTAGCCAGTGTTTAATGAGAAAAAACCTCTATAAATTATCTACTTATTCAGTCATTCATTCTCATAAGAGTTTATGATAAAAAGCGAGAGGAATAACTCTTTCCGATCCTACATCAATTTTCAGACTGTTCAGTCTTCTCTCATTTTTTTTTTTTTTTTTCATATGACTTCACCGCTTTACTGCCCAGTCGGCTGGAGCTGTAGAATGCACCTCTCCAGAGTGCTAAGTAAGTAAGTAAGTTGACGACCGTAGTCGAGGGCGACCAGAAGGCTCCTTTTTCAATAGCTACTACACCCAAGTGTAGGGGAGGGCGCTACTCGTTTCTGTTGATTGCTCCACTTTACCCTAGATACGTACCTTATATTTCTGAGTGTTAGGCAAGGACTTATCAAGTACCATTTTTAAAGTCTTTGGTATGAAGCGACCAGGAATTGAACCCAGATCTCCCGGACCATTGGCGAACACTCTACCTACAAGGCCAATAAGACCCATCCCGAATTAGTGCCCTGGATATGACACTAAACAATCTAATGGTGAAGTTCCAGTGATGCCGGAGCTTCGGGGAATGCAGAGCAATCCTTGATTGCCATTGATCCCAGGTCCATTCTGGCCCGGAATGGTAGCAATTGAGAGGGCCCTATGCTAAACTGAACTGTTTGAATTAGAACTGTTTGACTAAACAGAATAGCTTGAAATACAAATGTTTTTGACAATTAAACTAAACTTACATTTAAACTACGTGCTTATGCTAAACGGAATTATTTGAAACGGAACTGTTTTTGATATTGAAACTGTACTGAATTGTTTAATATAGAACTGTTCTGACATTTAACTGTGTGTAAACAAAATCTATACTTATAATTAACTGAATTATCTGAATTAGAATTTTTTTAATAAATTGAATAGCTTGAAATAGAAATGTTTTTAACAATTAAACTATTTACTCATGCTAAACTGAATTATTCGAAATAGAACTGCCTATTTGCATAAAATGAATTGGCGTTAAATAATCTACAAAGGTTGATATGCCATAAAACCCAAATAACCAACCAACATCCACTGCTTTATTTTATCTATTTATATATCCGAGGGTCTGTTTAATCTTTCGCCATTTTGAATAGCCTCAAAACGATTTTTTGCGGGATTGAAATAATTTTTGCAATAAACCAATTCCAACCTAGAAAGAGTTTACGTTAATGGTAAAAAATTAAAAAAAATGTTATTTCGCTTTTTAAAAAAATTCCCTTATTTATTGAATGATCCTCGTATATATATATATATATAAGTAAAGTAAAGTTAGCGACCATAGTCGGGGGTGACCCGAAGGCTCCCTTTTCGATAGCTACTACACCAAGGTGTAGGGGAGGGCGCTACTCCATTCCCTGGATTGCTCCACTTTACCCTTGAACCGTACCTTATAATGCTGAGTGTTAAGCAAGGTGGTATCAAGTTCCATTTTTAAAGTCTTTGGTATGACTCGACCTGGGATTGAACCCAGATCTCCCGGGCCATTGGCGAACACTCTAACCGCTGGGCCAATGTCCCGGTTTACATATATATATATATATATATGTGTGTGTGTGTGTGTGTGTGTGTGGAGAAAATTGAAAAACAAAGTAATCCAAAACTGATGAATATATTAGAATGTTTCGGTTTTGATGAACCTTCGTCAGGACTTTAAAATTGTGATACAAGTATTGATAGAACAATGATGGTACGTAGTGGAATATATTTTTATTTGTCTTTTTAATTTTTGATTTTGATTTTAATTCTTTTTTTTTATCCTTTTATCTCGCTCGAATATTTTTAGCACCAGAACTGCTAATTCTAAATTTCTTAAAATAACGAGTTCCGAAGGATTAAAAATAGCCACTTTTTAATAAATGCAGACAAATATTTTATCACTTGATGTACTGTACAGACAAATTTTGTAATTACCTAAGGTACTCTACACTATTTTAAAGGTTCTATTAATTCTATCATAACACGCTTTTAATTAAAATACAATAATAAGATAACTCACTGATATTTATATTTATGTGACTTCAAAACTTAAATTATATATTGTAAATTCGCATTATTTAAATCTATTTGTGTCCCCCAACATATATAATCTAAAACAAAATCTGTATTTCAGTACGTAAGAATACTTCAAACGTTAAGCTCTTCTGTTAGCCTAAATGTGACATAAGGTCAATTTAATGTGAGACGTCCAACAGGAAGTAATCCTGCAGGTGGGAAATTTTTTAAGTGCTTTCTCAACTTGGCATTCTCCTAAATGGGCGCCTCAATCGAACAATGTTTCACAATTTTAAAGTCCTGACGAAGGTTCATCAAAACCGAAACGTTTTAACGTCGACTTCTTTTCTAATTAATTCAAAAATTTTGGTTTACTTTGTTTTTCAATTTTTCTTCACACTATCGGATTTATTTCCGATATTTATTTCCGTGTATATATATATATATATATATATATCACCCCTCATGGTCCTGATGATGGTTCAGTAGAACCGAAACGCTACAGTGTCGACTTCTCAATAAATCTCTGTTTCTACTTGGATTGCCTTGTTATGAATTTTTCTTTGCATATTATCGGATTACAATCCATTATTTATTTCCATACACACACGCACACACACACACACACACACACATATATATATATACATATGTGTGCGTGTGTGTGTGTGTGTGTGTGTCTATATATATATATATATATATATATAATTATTGGTGATGTACTGAAAAGCTCCTGTCCCAAAAGATGAGAATTTTATTGAAATATTTTGGAGGGATCAAATATAAACTCAACCCCAACTACCGGAGTCACGTATACTGGTCACTACCAATATAACCTTACCCTCTCACACCAAACACGTCGTAATTCTCGCTGACAGGCAGTTCAGACCTTGTCTCAAAATCTCAATCTCTATACAGCATTCCGAATTTATTCTTGTGATTCTTATAAGCTAAAGAAACATAGAAAAATTTCTCTCTCTCTCTCTCTCTCTCTCTCTCTCTCTCTCTCTCTCTGAAGGATTCTTAAATATTTCCGATGAAATGTCTCGAACATCTAAATATGCCTTTTAATTTTCTTCGAACTTATTATCAACCCAAATTTCATTGAAACGGCTGTAACATGATTGAGTGGCTTACGGGGAGTCGAAGTTTGAAAGAGAACAGAGGCTAATTTCTGGGGAAGGAGATAGAGAAAAAAATCCGACGGAGAGTCTACGGAACAGCCAGTAGACTTGAGAAAGTTAGGTTAGAGCACTCGTTTTAGGTCAGCCAGTCACAGGCAAATGACTTCGGTTAATAGAAATGACTACAAAAAACCGGGGGTCCCAAATCTTCTGCGCAAGTATGGATTCACCGAAAACGGATATGTTCCTCTCTTTGATACCAGGTGGAAGTAAGAGGACGACTCGGGTTTAATTGTCAGTTTGCTCGGAGATGTGACTAGATAAAGACGAGAGTTCAACACCAACCACGAAGATGTAAAAACAAACTAAAATTGCTGTGATGACGAAACTTGCCAGAAAGTACATTAGAGCTGCTACAGAAAACCAGATAGAAAATTTTAGGTCTGTGTCGACTCTCTTTCTCTTCTCATGACGTGTTTGTATGTCCTGCTTGCGCGAGCGACTCAGTTTTCTAACTCTGTTTCCTTCTCCAGACGACAACCTAAAAAGTGTAGTCGAGAATAAACTTTTGTGTCAGTGAACTAAGACAGAGTTTTGTGTGTTCGTCACATTTTCTCACGGCGATGTTACAGCAGGTTTCAACACCCTCTTACGACGTTGCGATACACGCATAAACCTGCACATCTTCCCATGAGTAAGCCACACGTTCGGCATCATCTGTATATAGTAGTTTTCTAAGGAGTGCATTGAAGTTTTGAGAATTATAATTAAAGCGATCAAGATGAAAGACTCGCCAAGATATCCAAAATCTTAAAGTTACTCCTTTATCACTGTCATAGAAGGCAGAAAGAAGAATCGTAGCTAAATAGGGTTAGTGTCGGTATATTATTCTGATTGGTTCCATTATAGACTGGTTTCACTTCTAAGAGCTCTTCATTGAAAGCCACCCAAGCTTTTATATTTCCATGGAGTTTTTTGAACTGTTTTAAAAAGATGAGCGGACAGAGCTGCTTTCTCATGATTTGTATTTACTGTCTTGACAGCCTTAGTCAATTCGCCAAATAACTTAAAGAAAGGCATATAGTGTTCAATTAATTTCCTTTAGAGTTGCCACGCAAAATATCTTATCTGTTGCACTTCTGTCTGACCTGGAACCAGATTGAGTCTGAAAGGATTTGATGACAAATACATTTCATCAAACCATTAAGTTAGAGTCTTAAGAACACTTTTCCCGCCTATTCAAGAAGAGTGACGCCTCTAAAGTTATCAAACAAAGATTCTTTCCCTTTATGAATGGATACTAATATCCCATTAATTAAATCTTTAGATAGCATAGCTCCAACCCCTCCAGCAATCAGATAGTAGATTCAGAATAGTAGATAGTAAAACGTTTCCATCACCTTTTAGAGACTCTATATATAAATACGTTTCTGTGTGTGTGTGTGTGTGTGTGTGTGTATGTGTGTGTGTGTGTGTGTGTGTGCACGTAACTTTTTTCTTTATTTTTTGTTGGTTCAAAGAAAAAAGTAAATATTTCAAAATTAATAAGTCCACAAAGAAATCTATATCTTTTTAAAAAAATATTTTTTTACATCTTTTTAATAAATTATCTAGTTAGTTTTGAATAAATAATCAATAATAAATAATTAAATAAATAAATAAGGAATAAGAATAAAATGATTTTTAAAAGAAACTTAAATCTCTTTGTGGACCTATTCATGTTAATATATATATATATATATATATATATATATATATATATATATATATATATATATATATATATATATATATATATATACCAAGCTATTACTTTGACATTGAAAATGCCATTAAAAACTTCGGAACTTCCATTGATTATGTGCTTATTATATTTTGTATCAAGCTTTCGTGTGAGTTTCTTTGTTTCATGGTTCAATTGATAGATAAGCTAAGTTTTGTTCCTAAGCGCTTTCGATCATATCCTTTGATCGTCTTCAAAGAATTTCTGTAGGTAATTTTTAAATAGTTCAGGTGCGATATTCATTGTATTGGAAGGGTTTTTATGGATGGATATGCTATAGTTAGCATGTTAGTTGTCTAAAAGGTTTAGTATATAACTGTCAGTTTTGGATGCTATTTTACTAATGTTTGGTTATTTACTTTTAATACAGATGGCTTCGAGAATGTGTTGTCTGGTTTTTCGTGTTCTTGGTGTGGATTTTTCATATTCCCTTCTGTGTTATTATTGTGAGCTGCAGTTTTACGTTGGGTTTAATTTGGTTTTATGGTATATCAACCATTGCTGGTTAATTAATACCAAATCCATTTTTATACTTATAAACCGTTCTATTTCAAACAATTCAGTTTAGCATAAGTACACAGTTTAAATGTCAAAAACATTTCTATTTCAAGCTATTCAACTTATACAACAAAGTTAAATGGTGCGAAATATTGATAAGAATCGCTAGCAATTCAATCATACATCAGTCATTTATTTCCACACAGATAAAGGTAAAAACAGTTCTATTTCAAGCAATTTACTCTAGCATAGGTTTACAGTTAGCCTCTCTGGCAAGAGTGGATCTGGAATTAATGACAATAAAAGAGTGCTCTGCATTTCCTAAAGCTCAAGCATTACTGAAACCTCACCATGAGATTGTTTACTGTCATATCCAAAACACGCGTTGGGTGAGTCTTACCCCTCTGCAGAGATGCAGTCGGTGTATTCTGTAGCCCCAGCCGACGGGCAGCAGTTTTATGTTGTTTGATGGCATATATATATATATATATATATATATATATATATATATATATGTGTGTGTGTGTGTGTGTGTGTGTGCGCGCGCGCTTTTACGATACTTCTTTTATTACTGATTACAATTTTTCCATTCAAAAGAAATATTTTCTTTTTTCTGAAAACCATTATTTGAATTCATTTGTATTTAGAAAAATTGTCTTTCTCGGGGAATGAAAAAAAACTATTAATAAGAAAAACTTAAATAAAAATATAAATCATAAATGTACATATCTGTTTCAAAATATCTAGAAATAATAATATTAAAACTCAATATGTACTAAATGATTCAAAATGAACAAAATAAATATCCTTCATCGGTAAAAGCTTCCTTAAAAAGGAAATCACCTTGTCTAATATTTCTCACGACCTTTCTTTCTCGGTACTATATTATCTATTTTGAGCTGACGTTTGATCAGAGATATTCGCCACTTCAAAAGATTTCAAGTAATTTTTGTTGAAGAGTAAATGATAGCTCGGAACTCTATGTTATAAAAATGAAAGAAAAAAAGACAGTGTCATTACGCAATATTTCAATATGTTTCTGACAATGTTGGGTGCATCTCTGTTTCAAATATCAATAATCTTCTAAATAAACAACGAGAATTTTTTTCTGCTTTGACTTTGTTTGAGAATTGAAGATCTTCTAGTAAAAGCACTCGTACTACATCTTTGACACTGCTGTAACTTAATCTATGAGTGGTAGCAACACACACACACACACACACACACACACACACACACACACACACACACATATATATATATATATTGCACTCTATGCGGTAGACATGCAATATTTGCTACTTATTATTTACGTTATAATTTTAAAGATATATAGTTTTATACATTTATGTATAAAAGAAAATGGATGCCTGCACAATTAGTCCAGATTAAAAACGTGGTAAGAATAACCTGAAGCAGACCTTTTTTAGACCTTATTTTTCCGATGCAGGTGTCATCGGGGAACGAGAAAATCGTTGGTAAACGAGAGTTTTTTTTTAACCCGAGCCCTCTATCGGGAAAAATGGTATTTTAAAAAAGTTCGGTTTCGGGTTACTCTCATTGCATTTTTAACCTGGACTAAGTGACTTATTGTTATTGTAAAAAAAGAATTAAAACTGTTCAAGAACAAAATAGCAAACTCTCACTGAACTGCCGTTATCTAGACAAGCGTATGTAATGCTATATATAATAAAACTCAATAAAACAGTTTTAGCCTACACTGTGCTGGCAGAAGACATTCATAGACCCATAAAGATTGTTTGGGGAATCTGGAGAGTCTTAGGGGTTGTTTCTTTCTTTTGTTTTATCATTCCTCCTCGCTACGACTTTATTGCTTATCGCTCTGTTTTTAGATAAGTTTAATGTAATTCTACTGGATGTTACTCTTGAAAATGCACCGTTTGAAAGGGTCCTTTAGTTTCGTTTTTTGTTTTTTAGTCTGATTTTAGTCGTCTATATTAAAGAATGATTCCTGGGTTTAAAATAATTCTTCATATATGTTGTAACAAAAATTTATATATATATATATATATGTATATATTCGAGGATCATTAAATAAGTTTACAGACCTTTTTCGTATGGGCATTTTTATTGATAGTACACACGTGAAACTCTAGTCCCCTTCGAAGTAATCCCCTCCGGCTGCAATGCACTTGTTGTACTGTTCCAACAACTTCCGGAAGGCCTCATCGAAGACCTCTTGTGGGAGCGTGTCAATCACCTTCGTCACAGCCTCTTTCATCTCCTCAATTGTCTCATAACGACAACCTCTGAGCTTAGGGAATAACCCAAAGTCACTGGGAGCAAGGTCTGGACTATAAAGAGGCTGAGGAACTGTCTTGATGCCCATCTTGGTCAAATAGTCTGTGACAAGGACGGAGTTGTGGACTGGTGTTTGTCCTGGTGGAAATGCCACTGACCCGATTTCAAGAGTGCTGGCCTCTTCCAAAGGAATCTCTTCCTGAACTCCCCTAAAATCTCACCATAGTAACCTAACCCTAAGCCTTTGGCCAATCAACTCTAGTCTATTGACTTCCTTACTCCTCCTACACCTCTCATCCCTCACAGACTCCCTGGCTTCCTTGAATCTCTTATGCCACTCAAAAACTGATGCTCGATTCATGCAAGATGGTCGAAAAGCAGTCTGAACCATTCCATACGTTTCTGTGGAATTTTTTCGAAGTTTAAAACAGAATTCTATTACATCTCGTTCTTCTGAAGTGTCCTCAGGTCCAGATTGCATTTTTTTAAATTCACCAGCTGTGACAATTAGGCTTAGTAAGGTGTATTCCGATTCCTGCTGTAGCTGTTCATTTGAACCTGAAATCATAAAAATTGATCAGTCATCTCATAGGATGCATAGCAATCATCATCATCATCATGTCGTGCTGCCAGCACGGATATCCCTGACCCTCTCTCGCCACTCCTCCCTATTGTTCATCGCTTCTGGCAAGTCTTCAGGGCTACATCCTGTACCCTCACAGAGCTGCGGTATGTATGTTTGAGCTGGCCGTCCTGCTTTTGTTCGGCCATATGAGGGGTCCATAGGAGTACATCACTTATGAGCTCGTCCCTACTTCTCCAGTAGTGTCGTGCATGTCTGGTCCGTCTAACTTGGATAGTTTTCATGATGTGAGGCAAGTGGCCGTATAGTTGATGGTTTGTGGGGTGTTGCTTCCATGACTTGCTCAATATCGCTCGCAGCATTTTTGTGTAATTGTCGTCTATCTTTTTCTACAGTCGTTTCGTTAGCATCCAAGTAGTGCATCCATATAGCAGTATCGATACGACCGCTGCTTGGAAGAAACTTCGTTTCATCTTATCGGTCAGGTCTGACTTCCATATGATCGATAGCCTATCGATAGCTGTCCATGCCTTCGTAAGCCGCGTGTCGATGTCTTTTTCGGTTGATGAGACACTGCTTCCTGGGTAGGTGAACTTGTCTACTAGTTTCAGAGAGCGATTTTATCACAATAGCATACTGAATTTTCAAGAGTCTACGACAATTTTGAATAGATGTATAAAAAAGTGTGGAAACTTATTGAAGGCACCACGCATATTTATGAATGATAGAATTAATCTATGAAAACATTTACAATTTGATTTTTTTTTAATTATTATTATTAATAATAATTATACACAGTTTTGATTGTTTATTTCGCCGCTGAAGAATGGCCCAGTTAACTGGGGTTGTAGAATACAACCACTGCTTCTCTGCAGAGGGGTAAGACTTCCCCAACGAGTGCCCTGATATGACAGTAAACAATCCCATGGTGAGGCTCCAGTAATGCTGGAGCTCAGAGGAATGCGGAGTTCCTCTTTATTGCCATCACTCCCAGGTTCACTCAAGCCCGAAGTTGCAGCATGTGATGGGGTTCAATCTATATGTCAAATATAACTAAACTGCGTGCTTATGCTAAACTGAATTGTTTGAAATAGAACTATTCTGATATTTACACTGAGTACTCATGCTAAACAGAATTGTTTGAAATATAACCCTTTGATCATTTAATTCTGTGTAAATAAATGACTCATGTTTAATTGAATTATTTGTGATGCATAGTAACACTTGGAACCATTTAACTTTGTTGAATAAACTGAATAGTTTGAAATAGAAATGTTTTTGACATTTAAACTGTGTACTTATGCTAAATTAAACTGTTTGAAATAGAACGGTTTATAAATTTAAAAATGGATTTGACATTAATTAACCAGCAATTTTTATATACCATAAAACCAAACCAAACTGTTGTCTAAAAAAGTTTTTAAATGATTACACTAAAGTTTTACTACACTGGAATTCCACATCTAAGTGGATGAAACAATTTCAAGAAACAGATTCTATCTGTGACAAATAACAATGTCGAATATAAAATGTTAGTAAAGAAAGTGTAACATCCATATATAAAAATTATCTTTTAAATTCAAAAGATCCTTTTAATTATACTTTACAAAAATTAATTCGGCCCTTTCCCAGGGGATAAGGCCGACTGCATTAATTTGCTGTTGGCTTTGCTTCCGCCGACTTTTTAGCCGAGCCGACAGTCATTCGTTTCAGACACGGCATTGACCATCAAAGACAGACTCGATGTGAGAAAGTCTCGTCTCTGGCTGGACCACATTTTTGTGGGGGAGCTGTATTACTGACGCTTGGCCAGTCGGCTGGGGCTGTAGAATACACCGACTGCACCACTGCAGAGAGGTAAGACCCCCCTCCAAATGAGTGCGCTGGATATGACACTAAACAATCTGATGCTGAGGTTCGAGTAATGATGCAGCTTTGAGGAATGCGGAGTACCTCCTTATTGCCATCGCTCCCAGGTCCATCTCAAGACCGGAGTAGTGGTACCTGATAGGTTCCTTTCTATGGGTTAAATAGAACTAAACTGCATACTTATGCTAAACTGAATTACTTGAAATAAAACTGTTTTGATATTCATACTTTGGCAAAACTGAATTGTTTGAAATAGAACTGTTTGACTAAACTGAATAGCTTGAAATAGAAATGTTTTTGACAATTAAACTGTGAACTTATATAAAACTGAATTGTTCGTAATAGAACTGATTATTTGTTTGAAAAAGAATTTGGCATTAAATAAACAACAAAGATTGATATGCTATACAACGCAAACAACCAACCAACCAACAAACAGATAAATTCTATTATTACAGTGGCATGATATATATATATATATATATATATATATATATATATATATATATATATATATATATATATATATATAAGGGCCGTTTAGAAGGTTTTAAGCCTTTCCCAGATTTTTAGCTTGATCGCACATTTTTCACCTTTCCGTCAGTGCAACTGCACAGAAATTGAAATGAAAATCTGATTGTATTTTTCTTTTTTTTTTTTTTTTAGTTTTATAAAAAGTGGTAGTGAGTTGCCACACTGAAAATGTTCCCGACTGCCTTTTCTTTCTGGGTAAAGCTGAGAATTTTTTGAACGGCATATGTTTATTAATACATATGAGTGTATTCTAAACAGAGAGGAACATTTGATATAATATTGCTTTACATCTAAAATCTATAGATTGGGAGATAGATATGTTTATATGAATATATATTCGCGGTGTATATGCCATTACTTATGTATTTTATAAAAAATTATTCATTTAAAAATGCACATTTGATTTAAAATAGTAATGTCTTAAATCTCAGCTGTATTATGTGTTGTTTAAATGAAGAATGAAGACTTATGCGAGTTAATTTTCAGGAAAACTTTACTTTTGGAAGGCGAACTTCTAAATTTGCTAAAGAAAACCCCCAAAATTGCCCCCCCCCTGAAAAGAAAGGAAAAAAAAAAATCCAAAACACCTCAAATGTAGTCTAACACGTGCTAAAGACGAAAGCCATAAAAAAGAGTTGACTCCTCCTCTCTCTTTCTTTCTCTCTCTCTCTGTGTCTCTCTCTCTCTCTCTCTCTCTCTCTCTCTTTCTCTCTGTCCACCACCAGTTGACCATGATATAGGAGTGGAACCTTTAATATAAATACTAAAATTAGTAATAATTTAATCCTTCATTTGTTGAAATAGTATGCATACGTTTGGAAGTGATTCCGTTTCCAGAATTTTTTTCACAGAGGTCAGTAAATTTATTCTACTAAACTATTCATTTAAAAATGCACATTTGATTTAAAATAGTAATGTCTTAAATCTCAGCTGTATTATGTGTTGTTTAAATGAAGAATGAAGACTTATGCGAGTTAATTTTCAGGAAAACTTTACTTTTGGAAGGCGAACTTCTAAATTTGCTAAAGAAAACCCCCAAAATTGCCCCCCCCCTGAAAAGAAAGGAAAAAAAAAAATCCAAAACACCTCAAATGTAGTCTAACACGTGCTAAAGACGAAAGCCATAAAAAAGAGTTGACTCCTCCTCTCTCTTTCTTTCTCTCTCTCTCTGTGTCTCTCTCTCTCTCTCTCTCTCTCTCTCTCTTTCTCTCTGTCCACCACCAGTTGACCATGATATAGGAGTGGAACCTTTAATATAAATACTAAAATTAGTAATAATTTAATCCTTCATTTGTTGAAATAGTATGCATACGTTTGGAAGTGATTCCGTTTCCAGAATTTTTTTCACAGAGGTCAGTAAATTTATTCTACTAAACTATTCATTTAAAAATGCACATTTGATTTAAAATAGTAATGTCTTAAATCTCAGCTGTATTATGTGTTGTTTAAATGAAGAATGAAGACTTATGCGAGTTAATTTTCAGGAAAACTTTACTTTTGGAAGGCGAACTTCTAAATTTGCTAAAGAAAACCCCCAAAATTGCCCCCCCCCTGAAAAGAAAGGAAAAAAAAAATCCAAAACACCTCAAATGTAGTCTAACACGTGCTAAAGACGAAAGCCATAAAAAAGAGTTGACTCCTCCTCTCTCTTTCTTTCTCTCTCTCTCTGTGTCTCTCTCTCTCTCTCTCTCTGTCTGTCCACCACTAGATAACCATGAAATATACCACAAAATTTCTTTGAATTTTAACATCCAGCAGTCATGGACTTTAACTAAATTAAAACTTAAGATAAAAAAAAGTGAATTTTTTATTTTTATTTTATTTTTTTTTTTTTTTTATTACTACCGCGTACACATGGGAAGCAGCATGCTGTACGTGTGAGTCTTGCGGCTTAACGCTCAAGATTGCCAGTTCGATCGGGGAACTACTGCTGCTCATCTATAAGAGTGGCTTCTATAGATGAGAACAAAAACAGCCATCGAAAGATAACCATGACTAGTACTCAAACCAGATCCATAAACCGCATCGCTCTTCGCGCGGGTAAAAAAGGGGCGCGTCCTGCTGAGGTTGGAGCCCTGGCCTCGGTGTTCGAAAAATCAGCTACAGAGCTCAAACACAAACAAAAACTACTAAAATGCAAACAAACAATACAGATAGCGACATTTAACGTAAGAACCCTAAATAGAATAGGTCAACTATCAGAGCTAACTGCATCAGCCGTAGAGCATAAGATAGATATAATTTGCATACAAGAGCACCGATACACGCACACCGAAGATATCAAGTATCACGAAACTGGAAATGGATGGATGCTGGTGACTGTATCGGCATGGAAAAACTCTGTCAATGCATCGGTAGGAGGGGTGGGAATACTTCTAGGACCGAGAGCGTTAAAAACACTGAACAGCATTGAGAGAATACAACCTAGGATGATGGCCGCAACGTTTAATGGCAACCCCAAAGCAACAATTATCTCCTGCTACAGCCCTACCAATGTTAGCGAAGAAAACGAAATAGCCACCTTCTACGAAGATCTATCCTCCCTAGTACGTAGCATTCCGAAACACAACCTGCTAGTCATTGGCGGAGATATGAATGCACAAATCGGGAAAAACAGACACAACAAATACAGCCTACACTACGCGTCTAACAGGAATGGACAGCATTTAATAGATTTCATGATAGAAAATAGATTAACCTGCCTCAATACAAACTTTCAAAAAAGGGAGGGGAAATTATGGACCTACACATACGCGAATAAGAGTAAAGCACAGATAGACTACGTCCTTATAAACAGGAAATGGAAGAATAGTGCGATGAATTGCGAGGCATACTCCTCCTTCGAGGGTGTGTCCTCCGATCATCGAATAGTTACGGCCAAAGTACGACTAAGCCTAAGAAAAAATGCCACACGTAAAGCGACGACCAAGCACTATGACTGGGCCCTACTCAACAACAGAGATATTAGAGATAAATATGCATTAGAATTAAGAAACAGATTCGAAGCACTACAAGAGAAGGTAGAAATAGGCACCCCAAATGACGAATATGAAAATTTTGTAGAAGCACACCTGGAGGCGGCAGAAAAGTGTATTCCAACAAAACCTAGAACTAAATATAGAGTCCCTTGGGAAACGCCAGCAGCTAGAGAAAAACGTGCACTCGTGAAGACTGCCTCCAAAAACTATCAACAGAACCCAACAAATACAAATGCACGAGAACTAGAAAAGGCGCAACATCAATTAACAGGAATATACCTAAAAGAACAGGCAGAATACGTACAAAATCAGATAGATAAGATTAGAGACTCGGTGGAAGATAGGCAATCCAGGATAGCCTGGCAAACAATAAACGAAGTAAGTGGAAGGAAGAGCACAGCCAAAGCAAAATTGAAAGCTGCAAGCCAACAAGAAAGAATAAAACTGTGGGAACAGCATTTCAAAAATCTACTAGGAAACCCACCGGAAATAACGGATGAACCGATCACCAGAATTATTAGTAAGCAATTAGACGTAAAACTAGGTCCTTTCACCAAAGAAGAACTCGACACGGTTCTCAGAAGAATTAAAAATAGGAAAGCGGCAGGGCTAGACGAGATCCCCCCAGAAGTGTGGAAGACGAGACAATTCGACGATATACTGCTCCGGCAATGCAACGCAGTCTATAGTCAAAATAGGATAGAACGATGGACGAAGGGATGCATCCTTCCATTCCCTAAAAAAGGCGACCTCGGACTAGCCAAGAACTACCGAGGGATAACACTTACATCCATAGCAGCCAAAATCTACAATGCCCTACTACGAAACCGCATAGAACCCAAAATGGAAAACATCCTTAGGAAAAACCAAAATGGCTTCCGGAGAAACAGATCCACAACCTCACAAATACTGACCATCCGTAGAATCCTGGAAGGCGTTCGGGCAAAAAACTTACAGGCGACATTACTATTTGTCGACTTTACCAAGGCCTTCGATTCCATACACAGAGGGAAGATGGAGCAAATCCTACTAGCTTACGGCCTACCAAAAGAAACCGTAGCAGCGATAATGATTCTCTACAGAAACACCAAAGTAAAAGTACGTTCACCAGATGGAGACACGGAATACTTCGACATTGTTGCAGGAGTACTACAAGAGACACACTAGCCCGTACCTCTTTATCATCTGTCTAGACTATGTACTTAGGACTTCGATAGACAAAATCAGAGAAAATGGCTTTGAGCTGACTAAGAGAGAAGCAAAAGGTACCCGCAAAAACAATCACGGGACGCCGACTACGCTGATGACTTGGCGTTACTAGCGAATACGCCTAATCAAGCAGAGACACTACTACATAGTCTGGAACGAGCTGCAGCTGGCATTGGCCTACATGTCAATGCAAACAAAACCGAATATATGTGTTACAACCAAACAGGCAACATTGCCACACTAGACGGAGCCTCTCTGAAACTAGTCGACAAATTCACCTACCTAGGAAGCAGCGTCTCATCACCGAGAAGGACATCGACACACGACTGACGAAGCATGGACAGCTATCGATAGGCTCTCGATCATATGGAAGTCGGACCTAACAGATAAAATGAAACGCAGTTTCTTCCAGGCAGCGGTTTGTGTCGATACTGCTATATGGATGCACCACATGGACGCTTACGAAACGGCTGAGAGGAGGCTGGACGGAAATTACACAAGAATGTTGAGAGCAGTATTAAACAAGTCCTGGCGACAACACCCCACGAGACTCCAACTATACGGACACTTGCCCCCCATCACAAAAACTATACAAGTTCGACGAACCAGACACGCAGGACACTGCTGGAGAAGCAAGGACGAGCTCATAAGCGATGTACTCCTGTGGACCCCCACTCATGGATGTGCAAGAGTGGGACGACCAGCACGAACTTACATACAGCAGCTATGTGAGGACACGGGTTGTAATTCTGAAGACCTGCCGGAGGCGATGAATGATAGGGAGAAATGGCGAGAGACGGTCAGGGATATCCGCGCAGGCGGCGCGACATGATGATGATGATATATATGACTAAATATCAAATATTATCACCTCCTTCATAATATATACACTTGCTTTATATATATATATATATATAATATATATATATATATATATATATATATATATATATATATATATATATATATATATATATAAGAAGTTCGTCGCTTGGTTCATTAAAAATACTTTTTATGAAGTCGGTATTCACACGAACGCTTTGCATGTAGAAATGTTTGCCACGTTATACAATCAAACTGAAAAAATTCATAAGAAACTCAATTTCCTTACGTTCATATAAAAATCGCTTATCAGGCTGATCCTGAAATTATTTTTGTCTTTTGCAGCAAAATACCTGAATATTGATTTGCAGTTAATTTGGCGCAACTGTAACAAAATAAAATAGATCTAAGAAAAAAATGTTTTTTAATGCATGTAGATCGGTATGTTTTGTAAGAGTCTCGTTAACATTGCAGGAAATAAAAAAATGGATGACTTTGTTATATCAAGCCTTTCATGTCATATTCAGTGTTAATACACGATGTGTTTTCATAAGGAAAGTGAACTTTTTGTACAGAGTGGCATTTAGATATTCAGCTTATACCCGACTGAAATTTTGTAAAGCAATGAATTTGACCTTTACAGAAAGATTGCTTCACGTCACGTTGGTTAGGGATATGCTTTATGTTCTATAATTAAAGTACGTGTCGTGCAGTTTTCCTCTTTTGAGGTTTTGTGTGCTTTTTTAATTTTTTTCGAGTTAAACAACAAAGAAACATTGTATAAAGTTCTGCATTAAATCAGGAATTTTTTTGGGTGACTTTCCTAATAAAGAAACAGGTTTTATGAGGTAGATCGAAAATCCTCTTCAATTTTAAGTGAGCTTCTATGAGAACAAATAAATATCACATTGAGAATTTTAGCCCGAAGCATGAGACAAGTCTTGTCTTCAAGATTCTCTACTTTGTCACTGGTGGATTTTCCCTCAATACTGAAATTCTCCTTGAAATTTGCTAAGAGATTTACACATTATTCTTCAAAATGTCTTCGAAACGGTATTCTAAAATTAGATACAGTTAAAAATATGTATAAACAGCGTTTAAAGAATACAATGATCGACTGAAAACTTTATTGGCTGACAATATACTAAAGTATAATGTGAGCAAATGAGGTTTATTTTTCAGCATTGACCTCCTTGCGGTTTACACATTTCATTAATCTCTGTTGCAGTGCTTGGATCTCACTGGTAAAAAAGTCAACAATAGATATGATATCAAAATATGAACTTTTTAACCAATGAACTTTTCAACCCCCCCCTCGTAAAAGAAAATTTATTTGTAAGCTAGATTAAAAAGACAAGCCACCATTTAGCAAAGAAAATCCATCTCATCAAAGAAAAGTAACTCTCTGACACAAGTTTAAATTCTGTTTGAGTTTCACCTTGTGTTAAGGTACTTAGCAAACGTATGTGTCCATCTCTTCTCTCCTCTCCTATAGAGAGAACAGCAGTTTAATTATCCAGTATGAAAAAGTTCAAACCACGAATTTTACCTCGTCCGATGAATAGAACGAATTTAAGACAGAACATCGTCCTGGAAACAACTGGTGTAACAAAAAATTCTAAATTTTATAGTAGCCTACTCTTCATTTGGACAGCAGTGGTGTCGTGCAGAGGGAAGATCTGCTGAATGTGCTACTACAGGTCATCCATACAATCCTGCCTAGATTTGGGAGACGATCTATTTCGAGCAAAACTAACGTACAAGGTGCATACGATAAGTTTCCAGACGTTTTTCGTATGGGCATTTAAAATTGTCGTAGACTCTTGGAATTTTACTATGTTATTACTGTAAATCGTATGAGATGACTGACCAATTTTTATGATTTCAGGTTCAAATGAACTGCTACAGCAGGAATTAATATACACCCTACTAAAGCCAGTGTGTCACAGCTGGAGAATTTCAAAAATGCAATCTGACACTTTCGAAGAACGATATGGAATAGAATTCTGTTTCAAACTTCGAAAAAATGCCACAGAAACGTATGGAATGCCTCAGACTGCTTTTCGACCATCTTGCATGAATCGAGCATCAGTTTTTGAGTGGCATCAGAGATTCAAGGAAGCCAGGGAGTCTGTGAGGGATGATGAGAGGTGTGGGAGAGTAAGGATATCAATAGACTAGAGTTGATTGGCCAAAGGGTTAGGGTTAGGGTTAGCGTTACTATGTTGAGGTTTAAAGGGAGTTCAAGAAGAGATTCCGTCAGAAGATGCCAGCACTCTTGAAATGGGATCAGTGGCATTTCTACTAGGACAATACACCAGTCCACGACTCCGTCCTTGTCACAGACTATTTGACCAAGATGGGCATCGAGACAATTCCTCACACTCCCTATAGTCCAGACCTTGCTCCTTGTAACTTTTGGTTATTTCCTAAGCTCACAGGCTATCGTTATGAGACAATTAAGGAGATGAAAGAGGCTGTGACGAAGGCCATTGCCACGCTCACACAAGCAAACTTCCATGGGGCATTCCAGAAGTTGTTGGAACGGTACAAGTGCATTGCAGCTGGAGGAGATTACTTCGAAGTGGACAAGAGTTTTATGTGTGTGTACTATCCATAAAAGTGCCCATACGAAAAAAAGTCTGGAAACTTATCGTATGCACCTCGTATATCAAAAACAAATCTATCTATCTATTTATGTGTGTGTGTGTGTTTAATGTGTGAGTGTGTATGTTTGTGTGTGTATACAGGATTTAACAGTTAAAATAATAGCCTCATGAGCCAGCCTCATTTGAGCATTGATTTTCTTGTGTTGTACACAATTTCAACAATAAAGGTTTTTTACATATATAAAGGGACGAATTTGATATGAAATTTTCTCAGTATACTCTTTCCCACTTACCCACCATAATACTTTTGGTTGAGAAATTTGGCAATTGTGAAAGTGTACCTGATTGTTAACTACTGAAGTTTTCCATAATACAACAATGAATTCGCTTGCCTAGAAAGTCTGTTAAAAAGCTATCATAATAGACAGGAATGCCTAAAATTCTAGTTATTAGAGCTACGGTTACATTACCTAGTACCTTCGAGTCATGTTCTACTTCTGTTGACTATTCATAAAGTACTGAACTAGTTTCCCATTTTCTTGCCCCTCTTTGTAATACAGCTAATTTTGACTTCGGAGTTTTTCTTCTCTTAAACAAGGTGCTTTATGAAAGTGAGACAGCCCTTTTCACACGACTATTTGCCCAGATCAGGAAGAGATGGGTTCATTCTTTTTTCAATGGCATGAATCCGTATCTTCAGGGAAAAACAAATAGCCTTGTTCAGAATATGAACTTAGCTCGCTGGTTCCATTTGGTATGTCGATAACAGTTACACCACCCACGAAGTGTTTGAATGCAGGGTTTCAAAAAAAATTTCTTAACAAAATCCAGTAGATATTAAAAAGAGAAAATATAGACAATTTCTCTAAACTACGGGGTTCGGTTGAACAGTTTTTAGGCTGATCAAGACACTCTCATGGAAAAGGACAAAATGAAGTTTATTTTTTAACATAGTCTCATTTTCGGTCCATACACTTCTTCAACTGGTGCTGCAGTACTTGGATCCCACTGGTCAAAAAGCCATCAACAGCAGATATAATGTAATCGTATCAATGTTTTAGACAATGTTCGTTTTTTTAAGGTTGTGATATATTTGAAAACTTTCCGTACATGCATTTTTCTTCCAGGTCCTACAATAAATATACACAGGTAAATGAACTACAAGGTAATTTTGTATAACAGAAAAAACGACCTACTCTTTCTAAAATGGTATCGCTAGACTCAATGAAAATGGCTTCCCGAGAATGACCCCACCCGACATAGTGTTTTCTACGTTTTCTAATGAGAACCCCTAGACTATTAGATATTGAGCGTCGCAAAGTGAAAAAGCAACCAGCGACCTCAACGCCAATACAGCAAAAATCAGTACTGTATTTGTTTTGCACTTTATTCAAGTTCACCGAACGTTTATATTTCTTTCTGTATGAGATTTTTTGCACATAAATAAACATGTTGCTTTTTGACACCAGGTAAAGATGTTCTCGCCCCACAAAGATGGATGCTACATATAGTTTTGCACATAAATACATATGTTGCTTTTTGACAGCAAGTAGATATTTTCTCGTCCACCAAGATGGATCCTATACTTAGTTTTGCATATAAATATATATAAAAAGAAAAAATATCTAAACTCTACGTAGAATCATTCTTTCTCCGTATGATCTTTTTTGTTTTTCTTTAGCCCGAAGTCGTTACAAACAAGCCATATAATTTGTTTACAAATGTCTGCTGTTTTGGCTGGTTTTGTTACTCTTGAACACAGCGAACACAAACGACAAAATCTCAACACAGTAAGTAAATGATGTCCTCCACATATACATATTTCATGTTTTCCTGAGCGCACGCACACACACACACACTCACACACACACACGCACGCACGCACGCGCGCGCGTACATCTATAACTCTATATACATCAATATATATATATAGATACGATGATCATTAAATAAGTTTCCAGACTTTTTCCGTATGGGCACTTTTATTGATAGTACACACATGAAACTCTAGTTCCCTTCGAATTAATCCCCTCCGGCTGCAATGCACTTGTTGTACCGTTCCAACAACTTCTGGAAGGCCACATCGAAGACCTCTTGTGTGAGCGTGTCAATCACCTTCGTCACAGCCTCTTTCATCTCCTCAATTGTCTCATAACGACAGTCTCTTAGCGTAGGGAATAACCCAAAGTCACTGGGTGCAAGGTCAGGACTATAAAGAGGCTGAGGAACTGTCTCGATGCCCATCTTGGTCAAATAGTCTGTGACAAGGATTCAGTTGTAGACTGGTGTATTGTCCTGGTGGAATTGCCACTGACCCGATTTCAAGAGTGCTGACCTCTTCCCAAGGAATCTCTTCCTGCACTCCCTTAAAACCTCAACATAGTAACCCCAACCCTAAGTCTTTGCCCAATCAACTGTGGTGTATTGACTTCCTTACTCCTCCCACACCTCTCATCATCCCTCACAGACTCCCTGGCTTCCTTGAATCTCTTAATACTGTTGAAATTCACCGAAAACTTTAGCAGCACCTTTTATATACCACTTCAATCAACCTATATATATAGATATAATTGGACGATCGGTACAATCGTAGAAGCCACAAAATTATTGTTTATTTATTTTATAAACAGAGCACTTAAAGTGTCTTGGTCTAAGTAAAGTTAGTCGATGGTAACCCGAAGACTCTTTTTTCAATAGCTATTACACTGAGGTGTAGAGAGGGCGCTACTCCATCTATGGTTTGCTCCACTTTACCCTAGATCCTTACCTTATAATGCTGAGTGTTAAACAAGGCGGAATCAAGTACCATTTTGAGTCTTTGGTATGACGCAACCTGGGATTGAACCCCAGCCTCCCTTACCATTGGCGAACACTTTACTCATTAGGCCCTAGCTCACAATAATTTGCGTTTTCACGTTTTTAAGGTTCTACAGATATAAACATCATGTTATCTTTCTGAATTTTTGAGATAAGGATTAATGTGCAATGTTTCGTGTGTGATTTTTCCAACTGCTCTCCCCATCTTTCTTATGGTTAGTATGCAAAGATGAGACATGCCATCCTCTGAAAGGAACATTAAAAAGCAAAAAGTCAGGTATAGCTGGCCATATATGGAAAGAAAAGGGAAACCATCTATCTTTGTGGGATAAAGATAAAATAATCGATAGGGAAGAACATTGGAAATGAAGACGTCTCAAATAAGCGGTACATATGTTGAGCCATGTTGACCTCTTGAGTAGACTAAGTATAGAAATGAATACAATCTGGGAACCAATAATTGAAAAGGTCAAATCAAATTGTTTTTAAAGAAAATTACTTTTAAAATATCATGAATAACTGATGCCATTGGATTTTACTTTTAGAATTCATCTCATGACGCTTATCAAGAAACTTCTTGTAATGCTTCTTGGATTGGTAGGCGTGAAAAACAATGACGTCATTGTTTGAATAACATCTTTATAGTTCTTGAATGCCTTATTTGATCAACAGTCACACTTTTAAAATGATTTCCTAGGTTGAATCATTTCTATGTCCAGATAAAGAAGGGACACCTGGGGAAGGCTGGACGATACAGCGGCCGAACCATTATGTTTCCACTATGTTTCCATTATGTTTAAAGATAAGGACAGCAGTCCGAAAAATCACACACAAAATACAAACATAATTATTTGGTTTTGTTTGCTTTTATGGCGTATCAACTATTGTACGTTATTCAATGCCAAATCCAGTTTATGCGTATAAATTAGATATGTACGATTTGTAAACATAATACAAAAATGTTATATGGTTCCAAGCATTCCTATCAATCACTAACAATGCAATTAAACATCAGTCATTTGTTTACACGCAGTTAAATGATCAAACAGTTGTATTTCAAACAATTCAGTTTTGCATGTCATTCGTTTATACTCAGTTTAAATAACAAACAGTTCTATTTGACCCATAGATAGGACACTTTTAGGAGCTTATACCCCGGGCAATAATAGACCTGGGAACAATGGCAAAAAAGGGATACCCCACATTCCCCAAACCTCCAGCATTACTTCAGCCTCACCAGGAGATTGTTTAGTGCCATATCCAGGACACTCGCTCTAGCGGGTGGTCCTACTCCTCTGCAAAGATGTAGTTGGTGTATTCTAAAGCCTCAGCCCACTAGGCTGTAAGCATAACGAGGATTTTAGTAATGTATATATATATATATATATATATATATTGTTACGACCAGAGTTTCGCTGGGACTGCGATAGCTAGCACGTAACGAGAATGATAAAAAAATACATAATAGCGAGAATGCCCAAGGTTTGATACAAAAAGGCGAACTATTAGAAGGGAATTCCTCCTATCGAGGACTCTCAGTAAATCACAGCGGAATAAGCGGCAAGCACTCACAAAACCCACATAACACAATTTGAAGATTCAACAATAAAATTTATTACAAAATTTACAATGTATTTAGGGGAAAATAAGATTTAAAAAAAAGGTTTAAGAACAAAAGGGGATGGGAAAGTAACGATAATATCTATATCTAAAATCCGAGACAGATCACAACTCAAATAGATTTGCAAGGTAGACACATAAAAGCAAAACAAATGTGAAACTCGCTGAGGGTTTAGGGCTTGTTAATAATCTTATCTTCTTTCGTTTTTTTTTTCTTTTGTTAGAGACGATTCAGCTTGAATATAAGTAAGTGCCACGAAGAGTTGTCCGATTTATGAAATCTGTTTCTTGGTCACATTTCGGGTGGACTGGGACGAGGCTCCTGAATAGATGTTAACGCCTCGAAGTCAGGACTGCAACTAAAATTGTCACTTTCCGAGTGCACCACAAAAAAGTGTCTCTCACCGGTTCCTGGGGCTGGACACGTGGCTGGTAAGGTCAACCAAAGTTCACTCCAAGAGTTCAAGGCTAGCAGCAATTGGCAAATGGGGAAGGGGGTTGACTTGCAAGTCCATTCCTTGCCGTCTTCTTTTTTTCTTTTCTCTTTTTCTTTTACCCTCGTGAACTATCGAGCAAATCATGCGTGAGGAGAAAGGATAGGCCTGGCGCCTCTTCTTCTCCACATTTTTATTTTTCGTCTCGGAATAATAAGTACAAATAAAACATATTTGCAACATATATAAAAAAAATATTTCTCCTTATTAATCTATTTTCTACCCCAGGTAACAATATATATATATATATATATATATATATATATATTCACCAGCTGTAGACGCTGAATATGATAATTCTCATATCAATATATATATATATATATATATATATATATATATACGTGCTGTTATTCTTCGTTGGTGTATTATTACTTTTCAAATGAATATCTTCCTTTTAAGTTTGCAGAATTATCTTATATGCTTCATGAAGTATTTCCGAATAGTACAAAACTGTTGGTCAGTAATCAATAAAAATTGGATTACATCTTCTCGCTGCAATTATAGAGCAAGCCATTTGCTATAAAATATTAAAGTCTGTATTTAATCAACCGCTGAGAGAAAATCAACAAACTCACAAGAACTAAAAAGATTGATAAATGGAATATGAAGGCAGCTAATTACAAACTCATTTCATATATTTAATTTTTTTTCTCAGTTTTACGAACATCAAAAACCATATTCTAATCTCCTTCCGGGTAAGAGACAAGATTAGTTGTTTTCTTTATTTGTTTTATTGTTTTGTTTTTCAATTTTTTCTCCTGCGCAATGATATCGCTTTTTTATGAAACATAAAAGAGACTAGAGCCATTCATACAAGCAGGTCATTTAGCGGATCTAATTTCAACTCGCTCACTTTGAAACCAAACTTTCATGCGCTCTTGATTTCATTTTAATCGAGTCATGACATGTATGATATATATCAATATAAATAGAGGGTACGACAAAAATACCTCCCACATTTAAACTGCCTCCTATGAGGTGCAAATAAACGTAGGCAAGCGGCACTAGTAGCTCCATTTTCTTAATGTCTTATAATTTTTTTCAGAAATGAACACTTACTATTATGGTTTAGATAATTGGTTGTGATATCGACCTCAAACTAGTGTCTAACCAATATTTAAGGTAACAGGTAATGGTATCTCCATCTGCCTAATATCTAACCGTTTTTGTTTTTTTTTTAGTTACGATTATGGCTTGGACCGGTGCACACTGTTGGTTTGCTGTTGTAACAGTTTTAAAACTGGTGAATCAGTAATTGCTACGCAGAGAGGTTTTCGTACTCATTTTATGATACGCCGGAATGTTACAGTTCTGGATAGAATTTTCAACTAACAAACGTAACGATTTTCTGACCAAAGAATCATCATTCTAGTTTAAAATGAAATGTGTACGAAAATTTCTCTGTGTAATCAACAACAGATTTATCAGTCTTAAAAAAAAACGTTTCAAATTCAAACGCTCGGTGTGCACCGGCCCAAGCCATTAGCATAAATTATCATATCTGAAAAGAATTATTAGGCGTTAGTTAGATGGAGCTATCATTATCAGTTACATAAGTTTAGTTGCCCCCAACGGGAGACAGTTTAAAATCTAGGAATTATTTCTATCGCACCCAGTACAATAAACTGCTCTACGCTTCAAATCAACAATACCGAACATTCAACAAACTTTCAACATTGAAGTTATTCATCCCATCTCCAAAAATTTTAAATAACTAATTGTGCATAAAATTTTTTATTTTAAACGTTTCAAATCTTTTATCAATCACTCTGTAAAAAATGATAAAACAGAATATTAGCAAAAAAAAAAAAAAAAAAAAGAATCTTCACTTTATTTCTTCAATTATTTTATTGTATGTGCTGTTTATTTGCCTCATAATTGCACTACGGTAACTTATGCGTTAAATCAAAGCATACATTATGCGTTCAAGCCACGTTTTCGAATTTATATTTTTTGATAGAAGATGCTTGACACTCGCAAAGAAAATGAAGGGATAAACGAATTTTTGAAAACATTTAATGTGAAAGATGAAAAAAGGTCTTTGGGAAAATGTACCAAGGATATTTTGATAAACAAATGGCGTAAACTATTGCCATCTACCTTTTTTCTCGATTGTGAGGATAATGGTGAAGCTGATTTTTATGGCTTTCGTGTGACAGGCGAAGAAGAAATAATGAAGAATTTGTTGAAATACGCAAAAGTTATGTCTTGTAGAAGACAATTTACTTGATCAAGAGGCTATACAGGAGTGAATGAACATCGACTCAGTTGTGATCCAGCTCACTGATAGTTAAATCGAAGACATGTTAATGAACACTGATAAAAATAAGTAATATGCAAATAATGATAGCGATGATTCGATTAGCGCAATAAAAAAAGAAGAAAAACGCGTCTGTACGTTGGTTTATCAACCTGAGAGGAACTGTTTCGTCAGCGTGAGGCATATGACGTGAATGTATAAAATAAAAGAGGTTTTTGTTAAAGAAAATGAAAGTATATGAAACAAGAGAATCTGAAAGATACGTGTACAAAGATAAACTATAAAAATTCAAGTAAATTTCAGCCTAAGCCTTCAACCGTCAAGATCAGCGTTTCTTCTCTTGCCATCATTCAAGTATTTTAACTGCCTTCCGATGAAAATTTTTGGATTAAAATTGACTTAAAATACCCTACTTTACGAGTGTGCAGATATTAATTTGCGTCTACTAAACTCAGTAAAATACTGAACAATATATTCCGTTTCCTGAATCAGTGTGTTGAGTCACTGTCAAAGAAAATTATGTTCCATCGTTTTCTTTTTTTAATTTTCATTTTACGATACAAATCAAAGGTATTGAATGCATCAATTTAAAATCTTTGAAATAGATTAAGAAAAATCAAACGGATGTTTTTTTAAGTTTATCTTTTTATCTCCGTTAATAAAGTTTTGTCTTTTACTTTCCTTTGTTTATTTTAAATTTAAAGTCTATATTTAGCTTACATGTAGAAATCCGGCTACTCTAAATGTCTGGATTACTTCCAGTTTCAAACTTATTAGTTTCAGTAATTTTAAAACAATTATGTTAGATTTATATAGAGATAACTCTTTTAAACCGTAACCACGGTTTCCGCAAAGATCAGATTAAAGTAGGTTTTATTTAAACAGAAAGCGTCAACCTGTTCGTGAGATTAACTTAAAAACTAAAATCATAGTCCTTTTTTTAATCCATCCAAAAATTACCAAAATTATTCCAGGTCATTACAGTTATTGTCTATTTTAGAATCATAAAGCGAGAAATATATTATGTATTTAGTTGACTTGTGCATATTTAAGAGGGTTAAATTAACAACTAAATTAGTGGGATTTTAGAGTGATCAAGCAAAATAAGTTCTGCAAATTGTACAGGGAAGTTTCTAAGGTATAGAGGCTAACCTACAGGCTGTAACATTGTAGTAGTAATTTACTAAGCTTTTTTCTTGCTTAGATGTAGCACAAGGCCATATGAAAGGGACACCCAATGAGACTCGAACTCACTCGTGTAGGTTTGCTAGTCGAGCTTGCTAACCATTACACCACCAGAGGTGCCTTGTAACATTGTAGTAAGCGAGTTTGAATTCCAGTCGTGCTATTACGTTCACTTTCTGATTCATAGCCTGGGAAAAGGTATGAAACCCTTTATCACTCTAATTGTGTGTTAAATATCATCTCTACTGTTCTTCTATAAGGGTGACTTTGGCATCAAATAACTTCGAGTGTTGATATGCAACTAAAAAAACAGAACCAAAATCATATATAAATATATACCAACAAGTATATAGAGGCCTTCATGAAGGTGAATATATAGTTCAATATGTTGCCATCAGTATTAGGATATTGTAAGTTGACCAGACACGTAGAAGTTGTCTGTTAATGCAGGCACCATTAAAAAAGAAGAAAAAAAACAAGATACTATTCATTTTTCATCAATAATAAATTTGAAATGACTGATGATAATTTTATATCAAGATTTTTTAGTGTCATGGCTGAGTAACGTACAGTCACCTCTGGGCAATCTAAAAGATAAAATAGAATGCCAAATAAAATGTAAAAAACAAAAAAAATTGCATGGCATTTTTGACAAGTGCGCATTTTCTGCTGGTGTTAGTGATCGGTGTTATGGCTCAGTTAAAAACCAGCAAATAAAATGCTGATTTAATAGAACAGACCAACTTATGTGAGCACAAATATGATTAAACTTTCTACATAACGTTTTCCATTCTCACAACATGTAGTGTAATGATTGGCGGGCTGTCATAGGCGACATTCATACCGAATTTTTTCTTAGATTATCCTCCAATCAAACTCGTAATGAGGGAAATGATATATAAAATGAATAGATAAATGAATAAATAAATAAATAAATAACCCACATAGGTTTTGTTTAATTTCTTCAATTCAGTTGGGAACTTTTTTGCAATATAAATGTATATGTATGCATGTGTGTGCATGTGCAAATAGATATGTAAATGAGTATATATATATATATATATATATATATATATGTATATGTGTGTGTGTGTGTGTGTGTGTGTGTGTGTGTGTGTGTAAAAATAAAGAGGGACACAAAAACACTAACACGCATACACACATACAAATATATATATATATATATATATATATATACATACATACATATGTGTGTGTGTGTGTGTGTGTGTGTGTGTGTGTGTGTGTGGATTAGGTTAGTTGGGTTAATGGAATACTAACACTTGTAGGTTATTTAATGCTAAATCCTTTTTATACATATCTATTAAATGTATATGATTTATAGATAAATTTTGTGGATAATACTTTTAAAAAGAACCTGAATTAATTTTTTAACCACAGTTAAATGGTTTCAACATTTTCTATTAAACATTTGTTTGCACACTTTTAAATGGAGATACATACATGATTTGTAAGTGAATAGTTTGAAGGTAATTTCTTTTTTAAATGTGTTAGAACTAATTTGTTTCCATACTAGTATTGTTACAGTTTCTGCACAGTCAAATGATTTCTATTATTGCTATCAGACATCTTTAATTCTATTAAACATTCCTCATACATTTGCACATTTAAATGCTTCTAAGTATTGCTATGTATCACTAACAATTCAATTTAACACCAGTCATTTTTTGTACGCAGTTTAAATGTCAAACAGTTCTATTTGACCCATAGATAGGACCCAATTAAGTGCTATCACAACGAGTCAAAATGGACCTGGCAAAAATGCTAATGAAGGAGTATTCCATATTCCCCAGAGCTCCGGACTGCAGCCTCACGATCATATCCAGGACAATCTTTGAGAGGTCTAACACCTCTGCAGAGACACAGTCGGTGTATTCTGCAGCCCCAGTTCCAGGCAGCGGTCACATCGATACTGCTATATGGATGTACTACATGGACTCTAACAAAACGGCTGGAGAAGAAGCTAGACGGCAATTACACAAGAATGCTGCGAGCAATTTTGAACAAGTCCTGGCGGCAATACCCTCAGGACACCAATTGTACGGCCACCTGCCTCCTATCACGAAAACTATTCAAGTTAGACGAACCAGACATGCAGGACACTGCTGGAGAAGCAGGGCCGAACTCATAAGAGATGTACTCTTATGGACCCCCACACATGGCCGTGCAAAAGCAGGACGACCAGCACGAACATACATTCAGCAACTATGTGAGGATACGGGATGTTGTCCTGAGGACCTGCCTAGGGCGATGAACGATAGGGAGAAGTGGCGAGTGAGGGTCAGGGATATCCGTGCTACCAGCACGACATGATGATATATATATATATATATATATTCTCGTAGTTATTCTTATGATATTAAAATATAATTTATTGTGATTGCTTAATTACTGTCGCACTGTTTAGTATATTTTATGGTTATTTCTCTTTCTGATTTGTCGAATGATTTGCCCAAAAAATACGCCAAATATTTCGTTGATAATTACATCTGCGTGATTATGAAATCTGAAATATTCATGTGACAGGAGACATTCATTGAAACCATGTGAATGTGTCCTTTACTTCTTCATTGATTTTGCATTCATTTCGATTTGAAACAGCCTAAAGCGTATTTAAAGTGCTGAAAACCGATTCTGCACTGAGAGAAAACCTGTGCGTTGGAATATCTGAAAATTCATTTTGTTATTATGAACCGAGCCTTTATTGTTCTTTGTTTTCGCTCGCAAATATTTTCGCTGTCTGGTCCAAAATATTCATCACTTTTCTACTTTTTCATCAGTTGTGTTTTGTTATATGGTATTCTTATATGTATCTTTACATTTTGTATATTTCAGTTCGGTTATCAAATTATTTGGGACATTAATAAGAGAATAGAATTCGTCAGTCGCAACAATCTGAAAAGATATATATATATATATATATATATATATATATATATATATATATATATATATATATATATATAATGCTGATATATCATTTTTACAGATACCTTTAGGGGATTCTTTCACACTTAAAACATTTCTCATTTCTACATTCAGAAAAAGTCCTAAAAATTGTATGAACAAGTAAACACACGCACACATACAAACAAACAAGCAAACAAAAGCGTGTGTTCAGACACACACACACACACACACACACACACACACACACACACACACACACACACACCTTAATATAGAATACAAAAATGTATATATATATATATATATATATATATATATATATATATATATATATATATATATATACAAGTATTAGATGATTAATACATATTTCTATAGTTGTTATTGAAATGTTCCACCATGGCTGTAGCTATTTGAAAACTAATATTCTCTGGTAGCAATCTGATGCATATGGTTCACATTATTTGTTTCCCAAAAATTCATAAAAAGAATCATATAGCAAACTATTCTAAATAAGAGAAGTAGTATTAAAGGAATAAATATTGAGGTGTTATTCATTAGAATTTGGGACCCTTCCTAAACTGGATTGAATCAGAATTAAAAGATTTGGATTTAAGTAAAACAAACTTTACATGGAAGAAATGATGAACTGAGTTGACTCTGCAATCAAACAATCTAAATACCCAAAAAGCCGAAAAGACGATCAGAAAATCCTAGTATAAGAAAAAAAATGAAAGTAAAAGGAAAGAAACGGATCTTACAAGAGACAAATAAGAAAAGATGATCAAGTAAACTTGACCCTGCTGTGAATATAGAAATTAAATAGCTATAAATTTAACCCTAGAATAATTAAAAACAAATTATACAAAGACAAAGAAACACAGAACAGACAAAATAGTAATTTTATACTCGGCACAAATAGAGATGAAACAGCCAATCATAAAATAATCGACTACAGCATTTAGTCTTCAAAAGAGTATAAAAATAATGACTGGGTTGATCCACAGGAAACTTTGTCAGCCTAAAATAATTATATCTGTTCACTGTAGAATTAGTCTTAGAAAATAAAAAAAAACTTCGCTTCTCGGCCTTTTGGCAAGGCCGTCTGGAATTCGCGCAGGATGGGAGATCGATCAATGCCGAAAGGCCCCCAAACTTCGGCTGGGCCACCTTCGGGTGGGCGAGCTGCTTTTTCTATTCCTATGCACCCCTTGTATAGTACTAGACCTCACGGTCTAGTTCAAGCTATATTCTGGCATACGTGCCCGGATTTAGATCCGTGATACTGCTTGACTCATTTGACCCATATTGCACATAGTGGGTCAATGACCAGCAGGGTTCGAGTCTCGGCTCGTTCCCGACCTTCCCCTCCCCTATATCTTCACTTTTATTGGCCTTGTGTCAAGTCCTGTGTGGTGGGAGGCAGTGACAAATTAGCTTAGAAAATAAAAAACAAATTTTGGGGGATGATGAAATCCAGATAAAATCTTTACCAAAACTAACTGATGTAAAATTTAAAAAAAAATAAAAGTTCTTCAGATAATGGATTCACTGTTCAAAAGACCAGAGAGGAAATTTTTAAAAAGTAGAAGTCGAATCCAGTTGTTTCCATCCAGTTGCTAAAATATAGAGAGGGACACAAAAACACTAACACGCAAAACACATAGAAATATATATATATATATATATATATATATATATATATATATATATATATATATATATGTGTGTGTGTGTGTGTGTGTGTGTGTGTGGATTAGGTTAGTTGCGTTAATGGAATATTAACACTTGTACGTTATTTCATGCTAAATCTTTTTTATACATATCTATTAAATGTATATGATTTATAGATAAATTTTGTGAATAATATTTTTAAAAAGAACCTGAATTAATTTTTTAACCACAGTTAAATGGTTTCAACTTTTTCTATTAAACATTTGTCAGCTCACTTTTAAATGGAGATACATACATGATTTGTAAGTGAATAGTTTGAAGGTAATTTCATTTTTTATGAAAAACTAGAAAAAAACTAGAAAAACTAGCTAAAATATCAAGGTAAACTGAGCTATATAGCCTGGGTTGTGGACATTTAGTCTAAGAGAAAGAAACATCTGAATTCGAAACATCGAAGAATTCAATAAAAAAAAAAACTTTCTATATCTCCCAAGAAAATTTAATATAATGTACTATTTATTGATAACTGACACTTTGTTAAGCTACGATCGTCCAAGTCCCCTACAGATGTTGTGAATAGACATAATCAGTGGAGTCCTGGAGGAATTCCCCATGGCATAGTGGCTAACATGCTGGACTGCGACGTCCTAATAAGCGAGTTCGAACCCCAGTCAGGCTATTACTCAAACTATTACCCTTAAGAAAGGTATGAACCCCCTTATTCCACCAGCTATGGGTTAAATAGTATTGCTGATGTTTTTCTACAAGAATGACTTTGGCAATTAATGATCCACCTAAGTTAATATGCCATTAAACAACCAAACAATAACCTAATTCTTGGAACGAATATTGCATTTTCCATTCCAAACATAATCAGCGACATACAGAAATGAATAAGGTCTTTTTAGATCAATGTATAAAGTCTCAGTAATTGACTTGTAAAAGTTATCAATGAATTTTACACAATTAAGATTTATAAATCAAATCAAAATAACTTTTTGTAAAAAAGCAAAGAAAAGAAAAATCTAAATGATAAAATGTCCTATTCCGAACGAAATTGTCGCACAAAAGAAGCAAGATTGAGAAACCGGTAACAAAGAAGAAGAAAAAAGATAAAGTTGGCGTCATTACAGTGCTAAATATGCGTTGATGTTGATTGGGAAGTCAGCCGACATTGATAAGAACAGGAAAATAAGAGAAATGGCCTTATATTTAAACATCAATTACCGACTAACGGAATTATTTGCACTGATATGCAATAAACAGAAAAGCGGAAATTCGTGATTCATGTTTCTGGAATTCACTATTTTGCAAAGTCTCTGATTTGTTCAGATAAGCTATCGGTTTGCTTTCCTTCTTTTAACATATTCTGGTGGTGAAAGAATTTATTTTAATGCACTTGTCGATTCGATCTTTGTAATTATACTAGTTAGGGTCAAATATTGTCATCTATAGTGAGAATCCCATCCCCCAAACCCACACCAATTAATTAGTCAAAGTTTTTAAAGAAAAGCACAAAGAAAATTAATTAGCCACCTTTACCACAGAGATTATGCTCTGCCCCATATATAATCTCAATTAAAATTGCTTTTTAGAGTTTTGCACCATAAGGCAAAATTCACAAAATTAAGTATTAACGAAGGCAGTTCTACGAACAACCATTAAAGTTATATATATATATATATATATATATATATATATATATATATATATATATATATATATATCCCTGGAGCACTTTCATGATGGTAAATCGATTTGTTTGACCAGAGTGTTGTTCAATCCTTTGAACATTTCCTCATAACCCTTTCAGAACTTCTAAATGAAACACACAAGCATGGTCAAGAACTGTGAAGGTAACATGCATACTTTTTTTCAGCCGAAAATAATACTTTGTTATCAAGTAAATTTTCCAACGTTATGTTTCTAAGTCGGATTAAAACATCACGTTTCATCTCCAGTAATGACCAAGTGAAAAATGTCTGCGTAATTAAAAAGATTAACAAGAAAACAAGGTGTCAACGTTTCCATTCATCAGTCAAGATTTAAGGCACCATCTTTCGGGAAAATTATCTCATTCCCAAATCTCATTAGAATCTACCGTACTATTTCCCTATTCAAATTCATTTTGGCTGTCAATCATACATTTTATCATCGATCAAGGTTCGCTCTCTGTCCATATTTGAATCTGTTATTTACGTTTGTTGTCTGCTCACTTTTTGTATCATGATTCCCATTGTCTCATCCTTCCAGGAACAGGATGTTTCACTAGGAAACATTTCTTTATAGCATGTACACCATAAGCAAATTTTGAGAATGAATGTTTCACTAAAACTGTGATAAATCTTCAGACAAGATTTAACGTTTATCCACTGCACCAAATTCCTTTCTCTTATTTTCGTCATGTCTATAACATAAACATGTACAACATCCTATAAATCTTGGCAGTATAGAAGCTTATACATGTACATATACGAGAGAACAAATATTTTTTCGACTCATTATCATAACGATATGCTACGGTCATCTCCTTAATTAAACTATCAAACATTATATATATATATATATATATACTTCGTGTTAAAAGACATTAAATTGCTCTGTTGATTGATACAGACCACTTTTCCTTTTTATGTACTGAAGGGTCAGTTAATTACAATTACTTTTCTTGGGAGTATTTTATCATATATGTATATATTCATTTCATTTTGTTAACTGCCTGATGACTGTTGTTTTGTAAAAATTCCATGAAACCCAGGGGTCGCAGACTAACTTCCACGGCATTAAATATATAAATCTTTTATCTATCTATCTATCTATTATTATTATATAATAGCTCTGTCCTAGATATTGAGCACTTTCCATATCATATTGCACTTGTTTCGCCATAAACCCACAAAGGGATTTAGTGACGACCAACACTGAGATAATAATAATAATATATATATATATATATATATATATATATATATATATATATATATATATATAATCGGCAACGATTTAAATTTTAGCCGATGTACGTATTAGATTTAAATTAAAGACCCTGATACTGTGTTGTTCAACATTTCGATAGTATACTTGATTGATAGATAATTCAGTTTTGGTTCTTTAAATTCGACAATAATTTTGAAAACTCATGGTACTAAGATACGTCTTCATCTCTATAAAAGTATTAGATATTATCGTCAAATTTTCATCAAAGGAGATTCTTATGTCTCGTTTATATAAAATGCGTATTTCTAATGTAAGTTTTCCTTTCATACTCAACTGAATGTAAAATGCTGTCTTCTCAAATATTATCATGGGTACCGTCACCTTCTTCAAGGTTTTAATTTTTTGAATTGAAGTCTGATTAGCTATCTTTCTGACAAGAGAATCAAATCAGTACTATTATAGCCGTTTATAGTGGTTTTATGGCTTTCAAAGGGTTAGCAGTTCGAAGGGAATGCATACAATCTCGATCGGAATTTAAACTCAGTTCGTTGAGTCTATTTTCCGCACCGATAATCATTACGCCATTCTCAGCATAATAATCACGTCAAATAAATATCTACTATTAAAGGTTTCAATCTAAACGAGTAAAATGAAATGTCAAAGAAATGAAGATGATAACAACAATGGTTTTTACAGAGTTAATGCTACAAAATAAAGAACAATCTGACTCGGAGCATGACAGCCACTGGAAATATTCTAACAGATTACCACTGATTTTTCTCGGGTTTCTTTGAGGAAAAAAAAATTGGAAGAAAGGAATTTATCGATTTCTTGGAACGAGAGTACACAATTTTCAAAATATGAATAATGAATTAAATAAAAAAAAGAAATAAATAAAATGCAATGTGTGAAACCAGAGACGTTATACAATTTTACAGAGAATTGGGACAGCGATGAAGTGGATGACCTACAATGCAGTATCGTGGTAATGATTATACAATGTAAAAATTTTCCAAGATGCAATGAGTTATTTCTTAATTCCTTATCTTATGTTGCATTGTACAAATGTACCAGATATATTAGTCGACCTCAAGTTTTGGTTTACATTTATACCTACTGTACTGGTCGACCTCCAAACATACTATAGACTACAGTGATCTTCTAGCTAGTTTTTACAGTCAGTACATCAACTGTTGTAATATAGCGCTAAAATAATGCTTAATTTTAGTAACGGTTTTTTTTTTTTTCATATTAATATCTACGTTAATTTGTTAAATATGTTCACGAAACACCAGTTTAAGAGGGAAATTTTTGTGACAGTTTGCAAGAGTAAGTGGCGTATATTGATTGTTTTCTACGGATTGACCACACTGCGGGAAAAGTTTATAATTTATCCTTGCCATTTATTTCGACCACCTAGTTTTGCAAAGATTTTTTCAGGCTTAAAAAGTCGACTGGTACGCCGCAATTCACAGTGTGTAGTAAGAGTATAAAAAAATTACTATTATTCCCTTTAAAATTTGCTTTTGTACCATGGATAAAAAAATCTACATATAAACATTTTTCTTTATTTTCTTTCTATTTTTATATTTCATTTACCCAGGATAAGGTTCGGCTCTTTGACGTAATAACATATCAACCCTTTTTTGGCTATTCAATGCCAAATCCTGTTTATTTGTTTATTTATATATATATATATATATGATTTGACAGTGAATATTTTGTGGGTAACTTTATTTTTAATCGACTGAAAGCCCATTATTTGCACGCAGTTAAATGGATTCAAGTATTGCTACTTATTACTAATAATTCTGACCGGGACATTGGCCCAGCGGTTAGAGTGTTCGCCAATGGCCCGGGAGACCTGGGTTCAATCCCAGGTCGAGTCATACCAAAGACTTTAAAAATGGAACTTGATACCACCTTGCTTAACACTCAGCATTATAAGGTACGGTTCAAGGGTAAAGTGGAGCAATCCTGGGAATGGAGTAGCGCCCTCCCCTACACCTTGGTGTAGTAGCTATCGAAAAGGGAGCGTTCGGGTCACCCTCGACTATGGTCGCTAACTTTACTTACTTACTAATAATTCTATTTGATAATAATACTTTTTGGCATACAATTAAATGGTTTCAAGTATTGGAATTCAACATAAGTAATATTATTTTATCAAGTATTCCTATCAAGTTTATACTAATTATTTTTTTCTGAGCGGGTAAATGATTTCAAATATAGCTATTCAATACTAATTAATTATAATCCCTAGTAAAAGATTCAAGTGTTCTGTTTGATCCATCCTAACAGGTACTACTACACCAAGTTAGAGTGGGCCTGGGAGTAATGACAATGAAAGGGGTACTATACATTCCTCAAAGCTCGAGGACTAAAACCTCCCTATCAGATTGTTTTGTGTCCTAACACGACACTTGTTGGGGGGGGGGGTCTTACTCCTCTGCAGGGGTGCAGTCGGCATATTCTACAACCCCACCCGACAGGGCAGTTTTACCTAAGATATGAATAAAAATAATTATATATATATATATAAAAATATTTTGAAATATTTTTTTAATTTTAGACATGCGCCTTTGATGCCTAAAATTTGAGCAATATTTGGACTGCTAGCTTCGTTGACCATGAATACTGGCTGGCGTTTTGATGTGCTGCTATTCGCTATTTAAATGAGTATGCGCCTTACTGAGAGCTATACACCAGTCTAAGCTTATGAAATGATTCAAGATGTCTTCCACAGCATATCTATGACTGATGAGTCTCTTTTTTACAAAACAAAGAAAATGATTATTTTCTATGTGATCTTTTCTTACGAGACTACATCAGGTTATGTGTTTCTTATTTCCTGACGTGAAAGGTTGAGATTGCTTTTTGTATATTCTTTGATATTTTGTGAATCAAAAATTTTACAGTTCACCGAATGTTCGCACATAAAATTGAACTTCTGCTTAAATATAAATATCACTTGTATAGATTTTAATGTCAAGAAAAAGGATGCAAGTGCTCTTATCAATATGGTTTTGTTTCATATTCGTGGCATGTCCAAAAAGAAACAGAACTCTTAAAAAAAGATTTAAAGTTAAAATAAAATGTTTTAGCATCCTCTAAAAGGAATTATTGCAAAGCAATTACATTAACCGGTTGTATAAAATGAACTATAAGATATTGGGTAGCTACTCGTGATGTAATGGCTATCGTTGGGTTCAAATCCAGGATGAGGCTGGATGCATTTCACATAGTGCTATTACCTTTCAGAAAGGATGGATCCAACTATTCTCCCTCGACCAATGGCAAAATAGAATGATAAACTGAGCTCTTTAATCTTGATATGGCAACCAGTCTACGGGAGTAGTAAATATGAATTCTGGTCAGTCAAATTCGTTTTCAAAAGTGGCCTTGTGTCGCATCCTAATCGTGGCGAAGGGGTTGGTAAATACTAACTCGAAATTGGAGAGTACTGAAGCAACACGAGTTTAGTGAAGGTCTATGTTTAAACTCCGGCTACGCAACTCGCTGCACGTGGCTTTTGTGGAATTCTTTTCCCGGAGTTGAAATTTAACCACAAAAGCCGTTAAGATATTTCGAGGAATATTTCGTACTGCTTCATCTTGTATCTTCTGGAACTTTCTTGGAAAAATTACAAACACACTACTCATACGTTCACATTATGAAAGACCATATGCAACAACATCGATATATTGAATTTTTCTTTCTCTTGGATAAAATCCCTGTGTACTTTGAACATGAGAATACATTCTGATGGTTTTTATTTGACGGGAAAGCTTTCATTCATACTGCTCATTAGTATCGAGCACAAAATATATTTTATTGCCTAAAATTTAAAAAAAAACTATCAGGATATAAGAAATACTGGGTATTTTAAGCAGGAAAGATAAAAAATTACTTACTGTCTAAATGTTTCATATATATATATATGTGTGTGTGTGTGTGTGTGTGTGTGCGTGTGAGAAACAATTAGGAACATAACTGATAATAAATAATAAAAAGAAAAATAGTCAGGTTAAATCTGTAGCTGATATATATATCATCCTTTGAAATAGTTGTAACAAAATTTACGAAGAAAATTCTAGATCTATCAAAAAACGTTTTCATTAACACATTCGATATAATAAGTTAAGGTAAGAACGGACTGTTTTAATAAAACAATCTAAAACTAAACATAGTTTTCATTTTGAAAATTCTGATATTTTATTCAATATTCATGATAAACAACACAGAAAGATTGTTAAATCTTATATTATTCCGAATTCTAAGACCACCAAACACCTCCTTATTGCAGCTTATCTCCTTTTTTAAATTGGTTATAAATACTTAAATTATTCCTAATTCAAATTAGTTCTATTTTAACTAATACTATATTATACTATATTATATTCAATAACATTTTATACACTAAATTCTATATTGCAAACACAAAGATTTTATTTTATTTTATTTTATATGATTTTTAAACAGTTTTAAAACTACAATACTAGAGTAAGTTTTTTGAAAATTTTAAAAGATTTTATATCCTCAATCATGTTTTTTTTAAGAACTAAATCTATAAGCAAAGTTGTTATCTTTTTGAAAGAATTTCGAACACACGATTAAGATCAGTCGATTTCTAAAATGGAACGCAATTAACACAAAAATTTTTTTTCATTTTTTCGTCTTTTTTTTTTCTTTCACAAATATTCTTCAGAGGAAACAATTAATATCTATTATAACCACCCTGAAGATGACTGACAAAAATTAAACGGTGGAATATTATTAAAAAATACATCCTCTGAATATTTTTTCATATCTTTTATTTACATAGCGTCAGACTTATTCCCTTTTTTGACTAATACTTATATATATATATATATCTATATATACATATGTGTGTGTCTGGATATATATATATAGAGAGAGAGAGAGAGGGAGAGAGAGTGAGAGAGAGAGAGTAAAATTGACAACCGTAGACGAGGGTAAATTGAAGGCTCCCTTTTCAATAGCTACTACACCGATGTGAATGAGAGGACGCTACTCCTATCTCTGGATTGCTTCACCTTACCCTTGATATGTACATTCTAATGCCGAGTGCAAAACAAGGAGGTATCAAGTACCATTTTTTGAGTCTTCGGTATGACTTGACCTGGGATTGAACTCCGGTCTTCTGGGTCAATGGCGAACACTCTACCTAAAATATATATATATATATATATATATATATATATATATATATATATATATATATATATAATAAGAGTGTTGATTGTCACTTAATCACTTTGTAGACTTGTGTCGAACCATGTGCAATATAATATGGAGAGTGCTCAATATCTACGATAGAGAAAAACTCCGTAAAACCCAGGGGTCGCAGTCTAAATTCCATGAATTAAATATATATATATATATATCTAATTTATAAATATATATATATATATATATATATATATATATATATATATATATATATATATATATATATATATTCTCATTTTATGCAGCTGATTGCCAGTTTGAACATTACTTTCTGATTAATGTTTCGCTGCTGAGGTCATCCCTGAAAATTTAGAACGGTCTCTTCATATTTCTCTCATCTAAATCAAGCAGACTAGTCTTGATAGTCTGAAAAAATTGTGAGATTTAAAAATCAAATATTTGACCTTCTGTGATGATGAATATATATTTTTACCTGTGATGTTTCAAAACGATTTAGTGTTTTTGACTGAACTTTTTAACTTTTACGTCGGAATCAGATAAACATAATGAAGTCATTTAATTATTGTAAATTATTAATAGCTGATTTTTATTAACTCGGAAACTTTTACATTTTTAAGAAATCAAATTAAATGGTTATTTCAACTTGGAAAATGAATATTATTTTTGTACATTTTGTGACATCCACATTTTGTAAATATCAGCTACAGCTAAATGTCATTTTTGCAAGGAAGAACATATATATATATATATATATATATATATATATATATATATATATATATATATATATTAACTTTAAACGTTCTATTGATTTATGACTGCTTGGTTACAGTTTAACATTCTTTAAGAAAGAAAATAATAAAAAATAAAAACATCCGGATAATTTGCACATTAAATTATACATAAATATGAATAAAAATAAACATTCTAAGCTAGATTAATTTATTGAATAAAATAAAAACTTATGACACTTGATGGAATTTGTATTCATTTCTCCCTTTCCTTTAAAAATATTTTCCACCCTATTTTTGACTAAAAATGATTAATATTGACAGTAATACAGATTAACTGTCTGTGACGATAAATTCTGGGCACATCCAAAAAATAAACTATATACAATTATTCATCCAACATGGTTTAGTTTCTTTGTTTAATGGAATATCAACCCTCCTGAGTTATTTAGTGCCAAAGTCATCCTTGTAGAAGAACAGCAGTGATACTATTTAACCCATAGCTGGCGAGAAAAGAGGGTTCCTGACTTTCCCAAAGGTATTTGTGCGAAAGTGAACGTTCAATTCAACAAATTTATTACAATACAAATAAAACTTAGTTTGTATATAACCAGCAAATCTATTTTACTTACCCGTGTAATTTCCATCGGTATTGATGCCGGTATCTCATTTATGCTGGTGCACACAAATACCCTTCTCAAAGAACACAGCACCATGGCAAGAACTATTCTTGTATCTTTGCAGACAACAGTATCATCTTTATGGAGTCGCTTCCCTGATAAATGTGATTTGAAGGGTTCAAACAGATGATAATATAGTTATTGGTGACCTTAGTCGAGGGTGATCTGAAGGCTCCTTTTCAATAGCTACTACACCAAGGTGTAGGGAAAGGCGCTACTCCATTCCCTGGGTTGCTCTACTTTACCCTTGATCTGTACCTTATAATGTTGATTGTTAAACAAGGAGGCATCAAGTACAATTTTTGAGTCTTTGCTTTGACTCGACCTGGGATTGAACCCCAGTCTTCTGGACAATAGGCGAACATTATACTCATTTGGCCAATGGCCTGGTTGATGATAATCTAAACGAGTCAAATAAGTAGTGTGGTTTGGTTTGGTTTGGTTTTATGGTAAATTAACCTTTGTAGGTAATTCAATGCCAAACCCTGTTTATACATATATAGATTTAATATATAAATGATTTGTCAACACATTTTATTGATAACATTCATAAATGAGCCAGAGCTCTTTTTTGCACACCGTTAAATTGTTTCAAGTATTGCTATATAACAGTCATAATTTAACATCAGTCATTAGTTTACACATAGTTTGTTTTATTTGACCCATATATAGGACCCTATCAAGTGCTACCACTCCGGGCCAGAGTGGACTTGGACCTAATAGCAATACAGAGGTATTCCCCAACCTCGTCATCAGATGGTTTTATGTCATACACAGGACACTCGTTGCATGTTTTTTTTTACTCCTTTGCAGAGATGCAATCGATTTATTATACAGCCCCAGGCAACTGGGCTTAGTAGTGTGGAGTAAAAACGGTAAAATATCTCACTCATAATAATCAATGCATTGGAAATCGTGCTTTAGAATCAATTGCTTGAGGACATTATCCTGCATCCCACCTTTTCACAGACTAAAAACACGTTTTTCACGTCTTTCTAAGGAGGTTTTTTCAGTCTATCTTCTTGAACGAAAGGTTTAACGTGGTGTGACGAGGAAATATGAGGCCCTAATACATTTGGCCGACAGCGAACGATGATAGCAGGCAAGAATCAGCGGACGATAGTAGTAAGCAGAATAGTGGAAGCGGGAGAGGTTATATCTCTTTCACCCTCTCTAGTATTACAAGGTGAGGTAGGCATAGAAGGACCTCACTCTCTATTAACCATGTGTGCACCAGTGGTGAATTTTCAAACTACGGAAAATAAGTTAGTTGCCGTTTATCCCTCGAGGGATGAAGACGCATAAGGAATAGCCTTTGTTTGTCGAAAACCAAGAACATAGTTTGGGATATGAAGAAACCCAAGTTCCAAAATAATGCCGTGCAGAGAACCCAGAGAGAAAAGAAAGAACTTATCTTTTGAATGAACCAGATCTCCGAGACATGGTAAGTCTCGTTAAACGAATACCCAAAGGAAAGACTTGTCCACGAGGAAAGAGACAATTATTAATCTTGGTCTTATCTGAAATAAGACGTGTATCCTCCCACCAAAATGTTATGGAAACCCAATAACGAAAGAAAGAAGAGAAGAGAATAAGCTTCACAAAACTCCAATTTCAGTATATTCAACTTTATCCTTCTGCATTCAAACTGAAATGATAAACTTGAGATTTGGAGCGGACTCTGCCATTAAATTCCATAGTCTGCTGGAAAGCGGATCGTGTCTACCGTTGTTGAACTACCTCCTCACCTTCCGCCATTAAGAGATATTTTATGAGGGGCTTAATTCAGGATACGGATCTTTCAATGGAGGCTCCTCAGCGATACAGAAAGACTTTCTCGCTCCTGACTTTTACCTGAATTATTTTGTTTTCTTTGCTTCTTTTTTTTAAGCAATAAAAGAATATTGTTATTAATCCTCTTAACTCAAACACGTCAGTTCAGAGTCCTTATTTTCTTGTGGAAGAATTGTATTTGTCGAAGACCTTGTATTTGAGGGGGAAAGCTATCCAATTAGCTCTGTTGATTTTCAATAATTCACCCAGAACTCGCCTAGTAGCTTTAAAATGTGGTTCTTCTTGGGAGTTGGTGATATTTGTGACATTGAATAGCGTTCGGCAAACCACAGCTAACGTCTTTGTCCGGCTTTAACAGGTGGACTTGGCACCCTGCAACCCCGCTGGTCACACGGCGGCGTAACAGCGGGCAATATAGCCCGTTGATTGGTTGTGTTTTACGGCATACCCGTGTAGGTTATTTAATTACAAATCCTGTTTATACACATTAGAAATACATGATTTGTAAATGAATAGTTTGGAGATAATTTTTAAGTAAGCAAGAACTCTTTTGTTTGAGTCCAGTTGCTTGGTTTCAAGTATTGCTATCTAACACTAATAATTTTTTGCACACAGTTAAATAGTTACAAGTATTGCTATGTAACGGTAACAATTTAACATTAGTCATTTGTTTACAGACATTCAAATAGATATACATATAATTTGTAAGTGAATAATTTGTTGGTGATTTTTAAACGAGAACTAATTTGTTTGCACTCTGGTATTGCTATTGTTTCTATAAAGTTAATTAGTTTTAAGTATTGCTATCCAACACTAATAGTTTCCGTTGCACACAGTTAAAGAATATCAAGTATTGCTATTTAACAATAATAATTCTATTCAACATTACTCATTCGTTTACACACAGTTAAATGTTTCGAAGTATTGCTATGTAAAACGAATAACTCAATCTAAGAGTCATTTGTTTGCTCACAATTAATTAGTTTCAAGTATAGCAAATGATTAAACAGTTCTATTAGACCCACAAATTGGACCCTTAAAGGTACTACCACACCGGTTCATTGTATACCTGGGAGTAATGGCAATGAAGGGGTACTCTACATTGCAGAATGCTCCGAGACTGGAGTCTCACCACAAGACGCAGTTTAGTGTCATTCAGGATTCTCGTTGTGGGGTTACCCCTCTACAAATGTGCAGTTGTGTATTCTACACTCGTAGCCCACTAGGCTAGGGAAATATTGTTTTTTTGTGGTGATAATCGTAAACGCCTGAAACAAGACTTGTCCTTCAAATTCGTACGCCCCTCAAAAAATACGCAGTAACTGTTTATAACTTGTTCCCATAGAAATCTGTTGGAATTTGGCTCATTGCATGCAAAAGATTTCATTACAACTAGCTCTCAATATTTGTCAATTGTTTTACAAGGCAGTATTTTTTGCAATATCACATACGCATGGATTAAAGAGGGAAAATCTTTTTTTTTTCTGGCTGTTACACGAAATATTGCATACACGCCACTGCTTTGTATCTACATGTTTCATAATATTTTAATGCCGATCGAGTTATGCGTATGTACTCTTTAGTTTTCGGATATCTCTCATATTAATATAATTAATCGACCTGAGCAATTGTCATTAGCAGTAGGAGCCTAAGCTCTGCACTTATACAGTAACGGAAGGAATTAAATATTTATAAAACTGTCTCAACCTGTTTCCTCATATAAATTATGTTGTGTAATTGATACCGGTATAATATTGCTACGTTAAAATTTTGAGGAAATTGCAAAAATACATAAAAGTGGCGACGTTTTTATTCTCTAATGTTACTATTTACCAACCCCTCCGCTCGGGCAGGATATGACACAAGGTCAATTTTTAAGCGGAGTTTAACAGGTTTTGAATTCAGAGTTTTCCTTCTCCTAGACTAGTTGCCTCACCAAGGCTGAAGAACCTAGTCCGTCCTACTATTTACCCATAGCTGGAGGGAGAATAAGGGGGTTCATACCTTTCCCAAGGGTATTTGTCCGAAAGTGAACGTAATAGCGCGACTGGAGTACGAACTCGCGTACTACGATTCCGCAGTTCATCGCTTTAACCATTACACCACGAGGTGTTATCCAAAGATAGAACAGGTCAAAATTAATTTTCTAAACGGTAATCAATAAAATGGAACTAACAGTATTAGATAACTTCGTGAAAAATTGTGTGAAACACATAACCGAATCTATATCTATATTTAATGAATAAAATGAATGCATAAAAGAAAGAAAACAAGGTGACTTTCTTTTTATGGACAAAGAAAATGACAAACTGTAAGATATAAGGTAATTTCTCCAAGACTACTATTACCACTAGTGACGACATCTTACCCCTACCACCTTAACACAAAACAATGAGTACAAAAGCAGACATATTGAAATATTGGCAAGAATCAGATTTTGTTTAGAGGGTGATAATTTTTTGCCCTCATTTGACTCATTCTAATCTATGAAGGCATGAATCCATGAATTTATATCTTCTTTCCCAACTTTGTCAAAGCCAAACTCTTAAGACTTGTCTTTAATTGGAATCATTTTGAGATGAGGCTTCTTAATCTGAGAATTAATTTTTATTTATTGCGGACTTTTTTTTCCTCATCTTGGTAGTTTTTGTGTTGTTTCTTCTTTCACTACGTTTCACCTCTGGCCTTCTTCAGGTGATTTACCGCGACCTCGGATAGGAATGCTGAGACTTGTAACCATATCCCCAGCAATTACTGCCTTCCATAGTTGTTGTCTATCGCACCACGTCCGCAAAAAAAAAGTCTGCAATAAATAAAAATTAAAAGCCAAAATAATTGCATATTTCCGATTTGATATTGGTTGTTGTTTAAATCAGGTAAAACCCTGGATTTATGATTCTAATTCTAAAATCCTTGTTACTTGAAAACCAACCGTAAAATCATCTTCCTTGTTCATGATTTAATTATCTGGTCTTGCATAAATATGTCAAAGACCTTTACCACATTTAATGGCTTGCAAGGTGATCTAGCAAACGATCATTACTGTAAGGAAATAGCTTCTAAATAGATACATCATATGTATGTCCTTGTGTCAGACCATGCTAAATGTTGCGAATACCTATATTTCAGTGACTTTTAAACTTTTTCTTGTAAGGATAATGGGTTGGTTGATTGTTTGGGTTCATGGCATATAAACCTTTGCAGGTTATTAAATGCCAAATCTATTTTATACAAATAATCAGTTCTATTTCCGACAATTCAGTTTTGCATGAGCACACAATTTAATTGTCAAAAAGCATTTCTATTTCAAGCTATTCAGTTTTTTTAAACAGTTCTAATTCAGTTTAGTATAAGTATAGATTTTGTTTACACAAAGTTAAATGTCAAAACAGTTCTATATTAAACAATTCAGTTTAGTGTAAGTAAAGTTTCAATGTCAAAAACAATTCCATTTCAAACAATTCAATTTAGCATAAGCACACAGTTTAAATGTAAGTACAATTTAATTGTCAGAAACATTTATATTTCAAGCTATTCAATTTAGTGCAACAGTTCGTATTCAAACAATTCAGTTTAGCATAAGTATGCAGTTTGCTCTATTTAACCCATAGATAGGACCACCGGGCCAGAGTGGACTTGGGAGCAATGGCAATGAAGGGGTGCTCTGCATTCCCCAAAGCTCCAGCATCACTGAAACCTCACCATCAGATCGTTTAGTGTCATATCCATGACATTTGTTGGGGGATTACCCCTCTGCAGAGGTGCAGTCGGTGTATTCTACATCTACAAAAGGATAATGGGTATATGTTTATGTCAGTTGAGGTGAAAATATAACATAGAAATATTTCGAATCAAAGAGGACATTTTATAGGCAGCAATGTCGATTTTCAAAAGATCCAAACGATTCCAGACGTAAAAGCTTTGAGAAGGAAAGAAAAAAAGAAAGAAAGAAAAATGTTGGAGAAAGAAAGAAAGAAAGAAAGAAAGAAAGAAGAGGAAATGGGAAAGGTGAGAAATAGAAAAATAGAGTTAGAAAGAGAAGGAATAAAAGAAGGAAAAAAAATAAGAAAGAAAGAAAGAAAGAAAGAAAGAAAGAAAGAAAGAAAGAAAGAAAAATGTGAGCAAAATGAAGAAAGAAAGGAAAAAAAGAAAGAAAGAAAGAAAGAAAAATGTTGGAGAAAGAAAGAAAGAAAGAAAGAAAGAAAGAAAGAAAGAAAGAAAGAAAGAAGAGGAAATCGGAAAGGTGAGAAATAGAAAAATAGAGTTAGAAAGAGAAGGAATAAAAGAAGGAAAAAAAATAAGAAAGAAAGAAAGAAAGAAAGAATGAAAGAAAGAAAGAAAGAAAGAAAAATGTGAGCAAAATGAAGAAAGAAAGAAAGAAAGAAAGAAAGAAAGAAAGAAAAATGTGAGCAAAATGAAGAAAGAAAGGAAAGAAAGAAAGAAAGAAAGAAAGAAAGAAAGAAAAATGTGAGCAAAATGAAGAAAGAAAGGAAAGAAAGGAAAGAAAGAAAGAAAGAAAGAAAGAAAGAAAGAAAGAAAGAAAGAAAGAAAAATGTGAGCAAAATGCAGAAAGAAAGGAAAGAAAGAAAGAAAGAAAGAAAGAAAAATGTGAGCAAAATGAAGAAAGAAAGGAAAGAAAGAAAGAAAGAAAGAATATTGGTGATATATAGAACACGAAAGGTTTTTGCAGGTAAAGCAAATGAAATAAATGTAAGAAAATGAGAAAAGAAAGAAGAAAAATGATACAGAATATAAATGAAAATAGCAAAAATACATTAAGATGGCGACGTTGTTATTCTCTAATGTTATCCAATGACAGAAAAGTTCAAAATTAATTTTCTAAACGGTAATCGATGAAATGGAACTAACAGTTTGAGATATCTCCGGGCAAAAATGTATGAAGTATATAATTTAAGAAGGAATTCATAAAAATGAAAAAATAATTTAATCAGATGAAGTACCCGCCACAAAGGAGCGGAATTTTAATTGGTTATGTAAATATAGAACAGACATTGATGAAATATATATATATATATATATCCGCAGGTCACGCTACTAGCATGGATTTCCTTGACTCTGTCTCTCTTTCTCTCTCTCTTCATTTATCCAAATCATCCATCGCTTCCGGCAGATCTTCTAGACTACATTCTGTATCCGTAGAGAACTGTTGGAGGTAAGCTCTTGTTAGTCGACCAGAATTAGCACATATATGTGACGAGGTCTATAGGAGAATGTCTCATGAGTTCATTCTTGTTTCTCCAGCAGTGTCCCACATTCCTGGGACGTGTTATTTGGATGGTTTTATAGATTGGAAGTAGGTGAACTACAGCTGGTGTTTCGTGAGATGTTGTTTCCTCAGGAAGCAATATATATGTATATATATATATATATATATATATATATATATATATAAACAAATGAATAACGAAATCATTGGTAAAAGGGAAAACTATTTCAAAAGAATAAAAAAGCGAGGGTCCTTTCGTCCGGCACTTGCCAAGCTTTGTAACCGGAAAAAAATAATCAAAAACGTGGTGTAAATTAAATAATTGGATTGAATGGACAAGGCGAGAAAAAAAAATTCGAGTCACCCCAGTCTCCAACACTTCCCCAAAATATTTAAAATATGACTGCTTAAGTGTCTGCATAGAGGGAGGGGCGATTTATAGAGATATAAATCGCATCTAAGACGTTAAGATGAATTTTGTCTTTGGCTCTATGCAGTACAGAAAAGCAATCATCTTCATTGCAAGTCCTGCAACTATTTATGGTAAGCAAATGGTCATCAATAACCGAATCCATCGCCTGGGAGTGCCCGGATATTAGTCGGCCTTTTGATAAAATAACTCTGGGTACATGCTGTCTAATTCTCACTTCGAGGCGTTGACAAGTCCTGCCTATTATGTCGAACTACATCGAAATACAAATTATAGCATAAAGTACAAATTGTAACATAAAGTACAAATATTAACTTAAAGTATTTTCGTGTTCCTCCCCACCCTCCGTGATACTAATTCGGCTGCTGTATTTGCCGAAATTGAATTATTATATTTGTAGTTGAGGGGGCAATTTTTTTTCTCACCTTGTCCCTTCAATCCAATTATTTAATTTACACCCCGTTTTAATTATTTTTCCGGTGACAAGTACCGGACGAAAGGGCCCTCGCTGTTTTATTGTTTCAAAATAGTTACCTCTTTTACCAATGATTTCGTTATTCATTTGTTTATATAAATTTTCATGTACCAATAATATATATATATATATATATATATATATATATATATATATATATATATATATGTATATTAGCTCTCTAGTGGCGCAGGGTGTATACATGACTAGCAGTTTGATTGAAGATTTGAGCAACTGCATTGCTTTTAAAAGTGGCTTAATTTTTAATGAGGTACCAACAATTTTGGATGAGCTGATATCAGAGAAATAGTTTAGCACTGAGATATAACTTCTATGAACAACACTCCTTGGGTCATTGATGAAGTTTTTCATTCTCCTGCAGAGACTTGATTGTCAAGTCTCTCTAAATATTTTACCCGTAGTTTTGGGAAGAATTGGTCGATTTATGATCTTCCCAGGGGCATTAGCGCGAAATAAAACGCAGCTTCATCGAGGATTTGAACGTGATACGTCGAGTCCATCTCCAGATGCACATAGCGTAATGTTTATATATAAGTAAGTTGGCCGACCGTAGTCGAGTGTAGGGAAGGAGGCTACTATCATTTTTGAGTCTTTAGTATGACTCGACATGGCATTATGCCAATGGGCCGGTTACATATATATGTGAATGTCTGTGTCTGTGTGTTTTTGTGTGCGTGTGTGTAAGTATGTATGTGTGTATATTTATGTGTATGTAAAAAGACTTCAACAGGCTATATATATATATATATATATTAATATTGAATAAGTCCTGGAGGCAACGCCCCAGAAAACAGCAGCTATAAGGCTACCAATCACCCATCACGAAAACTATCCAAGTTAGACGAACCAGACATTCAGGACACTGCTGGAGAAGTAAGGACGAACTCATAAGTGACATACAACTGTAGACCCCATCACATAGACGAGCAAAAGCAAGACGACCAACTAGAACCTCTATATACAACAGCTCTGTGTGGATACAGGATGTAGCGTTGAAGACCTCCCGGAAGAAATGGACGATAGAGACGAGCTAGCAGCGTAACATGATGATGATGGTATATATATATATATATATATATATTGCGAGAGAGGGAGAGAGAGAGAGAGAGCGAAAGAGAGAGAGAATGAAACGAGCATAAACTAATGGAATTATGTATGAAAAACTTATAATTCGATTATAGGGACAAAGTTATATATATATACATGTATATATATGTGTGTGTGTGTATATGTGTGTGAGTGTTTAGTATTAATGTCAAACTGGAAGATTTTTGGTAAAGTGTTTTATTTTTTACCGAACATGTTTCACTATATTGCATAGCATTTTCAGCAGTTAGTGTGAAAAAGGAACGTTTGTTTTTATGTTATGTTGTTGTTGTTGGTAACAATGTAGCATTTGTGTTTGATTGAACGTAAATGTTCGTTAATGTTATGTTCTGTGATAATCAACTGAGCCAGAGTTGGAAATGATTGAATTATATTCTTACACTTGTTTTCGTATTTATTACAAATTTCATGTGTATAAGGATATTTTATGGTAATCTTTTTGGGCTGTTCATACTACTATATAAATTCACCATGTCGATGCTGACAAAACACTTAGAGAAAAAACTTGATTGGAACTACACAAAAATGCTGCGTGCTGTATCAAACAAAAACCTGAAAAAAGCTGCTATGCAGCCATCAACCTTTCATCTCAGAAATCATCCAAGTCAGACGAACAAGACATTCAAGGCACTACCGGAGAAGTAAGGAATAACTAATCAGCGACGTTTACCAACGAATTTCTACACATGGATATGCCAATGTTGGCCGTCCAGCAAATACCTACAACCATGTTTTGCACAGACACTGGATGCAGCCAGAAGAACCTACCAGGATCGATGAATGATAGGGACGGATGACGAGAAAGCTTCAGGGAACTCCATGCTATCGGTGCGGCTTAGGGATCATGATGATAATGCTGATGAAAGATATTGCAAATGGAATTCAGATGGTAGATATTTACAAAATACGGTTTGGGAAGAAATTTCTGGATTTTAAAGCTTACTTCAATTGTAATAAATAGTTTCGTCACAGATACTGATGAATAATTAAATCGACTGCTTCGCCGTTTTGCGGGATGCTGCTTCCACAATTCCTTCAAAATAGCCAGCAGCAACCTTATGTAGCTCCTAACTAGCTTTTTGTTAAAGTTCAGGAGGTGGAACTATACAATCATACTGACACAGCGTCAGCTCGGAAGAATTCTTGTTTTATTTTATCAGTGAGATTTGATTTCTATATGGTCGATAGCCCGTCGAAAGTTGTCGATACCTTACCTATGTGCATGTTAGCATCGCTTAAAGTGGATGATATATTGATTACGAGGTACATGAAAATGTCTACTAATTTGAGGAGCTGGACATTTAATGTGGAGATGGCACCATCTTCTTTAACACACATGAACGCTGTTTTAACTGAATTCAGGTCGAAACCAATGCCTCTTACTTCCTGTTTCAGGCAATGCAGCTGCGATTCGGCTTGGGCAGTTGTTTTTACGAGAAGCGCTAGATCATTTGCGTAATCTGCATCCGTGATAGTTTCACCGGGATATCGTATGTAATCGGGGCAGATTATCAATAGAAATAGTGCTGATGTATTTCCTTTGCAAGACTCTGGTAACAATATCAAAGAAATCTGTGTCCATATCACGTGCGCAAACCACTGATTTAGTATTTTTGTAGAACCTCACTATAGCACAAACAATTTCTTTTAGACTATATCTTTTCTCAGTGTTTGGAATCAAATGCCTAGAGAAATCTACAAACAAGAGTGTTGCCTAGATTTTATTTTGCATGTACTCCTTCGATGATTCAATGAATGTTCAGAATCTTTGGAGTAGTTGAACGATTTCTCCGAAAACCGTTCTAATTTTAATTACGAATGAGAAACGGGGCATTTTAAACCTGGGTGGTTATAGCAGTAGTAGTTATACCTCTGTAGTTCTTAGAAATTCCGAGCTGGCCTTTTTCTGAAAATAGAGGATACAGCCTTTTGGCATTAAATAATTACTTTTCCAGACATTTACGATTCCAATGTAACAGATACTGTACTTATACCGACAGCTTATATTCTACATTAGATAATCAAAGTCAAAGAGGAGATGTATCCACACTAAATGGTAGTTCTATGAAACTAGAGGACAAATTCACAAACATCGGAAGCAGAGTCTCATCTACGGAAAATGACATCAGTATGCACTTAATCAAGGCATGAACTGTTATAGATAGGTTATTGATTATATGGAAGTCAGACCAATCTGATAAAATAAAACGCAATTTTTTCCTAGTAGCAGTCGTGTCCATACTATTATATGGATGCACCACATGGACGCTGACTAAGTGTATAGAGAAAAAGCTTTTTGCAAAAGAAAAGCAATTGCACGAGAATGCTACGAACTATATTGAACAAGTCCTGGAAGCTACATCCCACAAAACAACAGCTGTACGGTCTCCTACCTCCCATCTCTAAAACTATCTAAATGAAACGAAGAAGATATGCGGGACACTGCTGAAGAAGTAAGGACGGACACATAAGCGAATTCTCCTATGGACACCTTCGCACGGACAAGCAGGTGTTGGACGGCCAGCTAGAACTTATCTACAACAGCTCTGTACAGACACAATATGTAGTCTAGAGGACATGCCGGAAAGGGTGGATGATAGAGACGAATGGCGAGAGAGGGTCTGGGAATTCCGTGCTTGAGGCATGACATTATAGTGATGATGATGATGATGATGATGATATATATATATTAAGACGATTTTATGTATTTAGTAGTAGGATTACTTGGTCATGTCATCAAAAAGAGGAATTTATCATTATAGTAAATAGATTTTAAAGGTGCTTCTAGGCTTTTCCTGATTCTTTCTTCGAAGCATAAGATTATCGTATTGTTCAGATGCGTGGATGAGTCTAAGTCTAGAGAACGATGTCTTCATGATGAATATAAGGCACGGAAAAGTAAAGAAAAAAGAAAAAATAAACAAAAGAAATAACAGAGCTTAAGAACTGATAAAAAAATTTAGCCGTGAGGTTTTCTGCATTTGAAGCTGATAAGAAAATACTGTTTACCTTTATATATCTGTGTGTGTGTGTGTATATGTAAGCCGTAGACAAAGACTATCTTATTTAACTTTTCTTGAATATATGAAAGAAAATTGTCTGAATTCAATTTAATGTAAGTATTGGCCAAACGCTTGTGTGTATACTAACAGAGATACCCGAAGTTCCCCGGGGAAAATGTCTTCCTCTATCACAATTATAATGGCAGAAATAATTTTTGGATAAAATTAAACTTCAAGCAAGTCTGGGGATGTATTTTTTCATGTGTCGAAGACATTTTAAAAGTTTTTATTTAAAATTCTATGAATAAAATAATCATCAAATAAAGTTAGTTTGGTTTAGTTTCTTTCTGTAATGGCGGATCAATCTTCGTGGGTTATTAAATGCCATAGCCATCCTTTAGGAAGAACAGTAGAGATATTATTTAAGGTTTAGATTGGTTTCTTTATTTAACGGCGGATCAATTTTTGTGGGTTTTTTAATGCCAAAGCCATCCTTTTGAAAGTACAGTAGTGATAGTATTTAAGGTTTGGATCGGTTTCTTTATTTAACGGCTGATCAATTTTTGTGAGTTATTTAATGCCAAAACCATCCTTTTGGAAGAACAGTAGTGATACTATATAATTTAGAGTTGTGGCGATATTTTTTCTCCGGGGCTTTGGTTCGAAAGTGAAGGTAATGGCGCAAACAGAGTTCGACCTCACTTACTACGACGTTACATGTCACAGGAACTTCCCTGCAAATATTAAAGAATTTATCAAGTTCATTTTAACTGTCTTTTTTTTTAATTAATCGAAAGTAGTTGTGCGGATGGTAAAAAAGATTTCTTAAAATAATAATGAAAATTTAATGCGATTCAGTCTTTAAAGGATGTTGCGTTTTTTATAGCAATTTCCTATCGAAATTTTGGAGGTAATACGTTTTTTAATATCAAAGCTACTTAGTTAATGCTATTATCTTTTTTAATTAATGAAAATTTAACGGAAATTTTTTACATCTTTCAAAAGATAATTGCATGAAAAGAACTTTTTTTTTTTCATCGATTTGATTTACTTTTGAAAAGAAAATATCTTCTTATGGATGTTTTAATTTTGAAAGATTAAAAACAGCAAAAGGGGCCAAATTCTAAGTTTCATATGTTTACTGATATTTTTAGAAATGTGGTACGCATAAACATTTTAGTTGCGTTTTGTTTTTTTTCGAAAATGACATTTTTCACTAGTTTTTCAAAAGGCTTTATGAATGGGGAACCCAGTGAAATTCGAACTCACCCGTGAGTGTTTGCTAACTATTATACCACCCGAGGCGTCCGACAAATCCAATTAAAATTTTTTCACTCATTGTAAGGGAACAATAGTCTGTTATTTAAATATAAACACGCATTTCATTGGACAATTTTTTTTTGGTATAGACGTCAGCAAACACTACAGTTATATCGGCAAGGGCACATAATCATCAAACATCAGACATGAAAAGGGCAACCAGATTTATCATAGTTCTGTATAGTTTGTCTGTGAAGTGGATGTCTGACGAATCGTTATGCAAAAATTATACAAATAGGCCCAGTCGTTTAAATGATTGTAATCTACGAACACCCAGACAGAACTGTCATTTATTAAGGTTGATTGTTTGATTGGTTGTATTTTACGGTATATCAACCCTATTAGGTTATTCAAAGTCAGATCTTGTTAAAACATATATAATAGATATAAATTGTAAACGAATAATATACAGGAAACAAATTTCAAACAAGCCAAGCTCATTTGTTTATACACTGTTAGATGGTTTCAAGTATTGCTATGCAATACAAATAATTCAGTTAATGGTTTAATTTAGCAATAATTTGTTAGCACTCACTTAAATGGTTTCAAGTATAGTAAATGATTAAATAGTTCTATTTAATCCATAGGTGTGATCCCATCAGGTACTACCACTCCAGGTCTGAGTGGACCTTGGAGTAATGTCAATGAAGGAGTACTCCACATTATCCAAAGTTCTAGGTCTGCAGGTTCACAATCATATCAATTGTCATATCAGGTCACTGGTTGGGGGTAAGGTTACTAAGGTCCTGTCGGTGTATTCTATAGTCTCAGCCGACTGGGCTCTTTTATCAAGATAGATAGATCATTGCCACTAAATAACTAAACCCCCAATACAAGAAGTTCATTTTCTTTCAAAGCAAAGATACTATAATTCTATTACAACGAATGGAAAATCACACGATCAAAACAGATATGATAAGGTATTATTTATAGTTAAATTCTGTATTAATAACTTTGATCATATTATTCTTACTTATGGGCAAAACTGTATATTTATTGAGATATTAAAGCTTCTTGTTCTTTTATTTATATCTAGCCATACATGAATATGTGAAATAAACATATTCATACCGGTACGCAAAACGTTCATAATGTCCATAACGTACATAGATAACATAGGAATCCCGAAACACGAAAAACACTTACGACTTCTTAGTTCAGGTACGAAACTTTTTATTGCCTTTGAGTTAAAAGGTCTTTTCGACATTAGGAAGAGAGATGAACATTCTTTCTATGCTGACTTTTCCATCTGCCCTCCCTTCACGTGCGCACCCACCGTAAGACCTCGGCGAGCAAGCGAAAGTCAACCTTCTTCTTCCGACAGCAAAACTCAACTAACTGACTTTTCTCAAATCTCAGCCCACGCTTCCGGTGTGTGACGTCACTCACATCCCTGGTCACATCCTCTATCTAAATTTTTAATTGTGACATCTCTGAATGACATGTCCGCTCCGCACGCGCGTGAACACCTGCGCTCATGTTTGCACCTAACTAACCCATGCACTGAGCCGAAAGGTTCTCAGCCTAAATAAACCCAAAGGCAAGATATATAATACGAAACCCCTCGGCCATTATATTACATATGTACCTACACAATATATATATATATATATATAATTCTAAAAAAGCACAACAAACCGCCATATGGCTATAATAAACCTTTTTCAGCTTGCCAATGATAAAAACAAACAACCTCTTTAGATAGCCATCACACAATAAATTCATAAATCTATATATCCATTATCATTGAGCATTCCTGGAGATTTATAAGAATCCTCTAATATGTTATTAAATTGAAGCCTTCCCAAGTCATCTTCTTTGGATATTATATATATATATATATATATATGAATGCATAGCTGCACAACTTTATGCCTTTATATATGAGAGTTAGTAAACTTGAGTGCGCGTGTGTGTGCGTGTGTGCTCTCAAAATCACATGCATTATATTATCTGACTTATATACTCCTTTGCGTGGAACATCAAAGTGAAATTTGGTACAGGTTCCAAACGGTAATCTTGCAATCAAGATTGGTATTTCTTTTACACAAACGCATCATTGTGACGAACGAAATGCGAAGTTAATCCATTATTTTTCATTTAATCACGCGTCAAGTTGACAGCAAAGACGTACTGGCCAGATTCTAATCAAAGGCGTTAAAAATGAGGCCTTCATTCGCTGAACGTCGGCCCACGTATAGCCGCCAACGTTTGAATGTTAACTGGGTTCGTTACGCAAAAATGTCGACTTTGAAACATTAGTTCTGCAACCCATTCTTTAACTGTTTTGTATCTTTGAATTTATGATTACTGAAATGTTTTCAATATTGTTCTTTAGTCTTACATATGTTCTGTATCAAAATCGAATGTAATAGGAATGTTTATTTAGACTTTTTTTTATTAAACGTAAAAGATAAATATTAAAAAATGTCTCGTGTTGTATTAGGCAAAATTTGTCAATAGATATTTTTGTTTCATTTTATATCTTAATTATATCAATAACATATTGATATGTTTTTAAATAGTTCCAAGTAGGATCCAAGATTTTATCTAATAAATGACGCTCAGGATTATAGAATGGCTGTGAAAATTCAGCTCAGAACATAAGTGAAATATTTTACAGAAATCAAAGTGTATTTTTTTGCTTATAGTATATATCATTTAAGATATTTAAAACATTTAAAAGCATATATTTTTCGGGTGAATTAATTTGATATAAATCTAAATATTATATATATATATATATATATATATATATATATATATATATATATATATATAACATTCGTAAAAATGATATTATAATTGATTGATTACATTTTTAAAGTATTTCATTCTGCACTACTTCCCATTATAGAACACTCAAACGTTTTCAAGGCCAACATATTGCATTAAGATTTGGCATGACATATAAGTCTGTGTATGTTTTTGTATGTTTTTTGTTCACACACACACACACACACACATATATATATATATATATATATATATATATATATATATATATATATACATATATATATATATATATATAATAGACGCCGATCTAATGATAAAGAGGTTTGTCAAAAAATTACGCCCTCATTGTAGTATATATTGAACATGAATTCTGCTCCTAAGCATCAACTTAGTCGCAATACCGGCGCCATATATTACAAATATATCAGAAGCCTTTGTGAAACTCCGAGTCATGAGTTGTTTTATACGTCTTAAAATATCTTATTGTTGTAATATTGAGATATTTACACGGCACCTTTTCAAACTTTTGTGTATTGTAATATTGTTTCTAGATTTACTATCATTTTAGTTTTTATATAATGTCTTTAGATTTTATCTATCGCTGTTTAATATTATATATATATATATATATATATATATATATGTGTGTGTGTGTGTGTGTGTGTGTGTGTGGTATCGACTATGAATACATAAACACCAAACGATTTCTTTTCAAAATATTAATTTTATCATAAAAATATATAATGATTTTATTATTTAAACTCTAAAGCGTTGATATTCCGTAATCAAAGTAGAAATGCCAAACAGTCAAAAGTAAATGTATCTCTTATATATGTCATGCAATTCTATTATTGATTATAAAGGTGTTTCAATTCTATTTTTAGTTTCAAAATTTTAAAGCTATAGAATTTTGTAATAAAAGTCTTCTCATATTTGTTTTGAATGTTGATATTCCATTTGAAGTAAAAACAAAAACAAAAAACAACAACAAACAAACAAACAAAAAACAAACAAAAAATGCAAACAAAAAGTATCATGGTGTATTTGATTTAAATATCTGTTTTCATATAAAATATTCAAATATATAGTTTTATAGTTGAGGTGAACTTCTATATGGGCGATACTACAAATAGTGACTGTCAACTCTTTACAGAGTAAGACCATCTCCACCATAAGCTAAAAGTACATGTTGTATATCCATTTGAAAGAATGAAGGAATCAATGAAGGACAATAAAACATTTCTTTATGAAAATATATCTCTCTCATCTTTATTACTCGAAAGGTCCGAAATTGGCTGTAAGTGTATGAGAGAGAAATAGATGAAAGGCTCGGACATAAACTGACGGACGACTGCTAAATTGACCGTTCTGTGATCACATCAGGGACTTACGTCTTTGCTTCATTGACGGGAGGTTCCTAACCGGGGCTGCTTAGGGCCCGCCTGGCCATTTGCCTCTGGGTACCCGCCGGCCGCTCTCCGAATACGACTGACTTGACTATCCTTCCGACTGACAACTGATCGGTTTGTCTGTGGGTATATGTGTACATTTATTTTCATAAATCCTACCCTTTCCTTCCGGCTGTCAAATCATGTGACCTGCTCCCGCTTTTCTCTTGTTTACACAAATCAGACATCCTATTTAGAAATCCCCAATTGTCGGGTCTCTCAAAGGTCAATATGCCGCAGAAGTACATTGACTACTCAAGGCAATTACATCCTTATAAGTCCTATGGGATATCTGACAAATAAGATAGTTGCCTTTGCCGTTAAGTATGCCGCGTTTGTTGCATATTTACCTTTAAAAGAGCCGTCAATCAGAGATGTCTAAGACAAGATGTTCTAGCTTTGGAAACAATGTGATTACCAGAAAACAAGTGATGCGTAGCAGATCACGTGGGTTGACAGTCGGAAGGACAACTGGAGTGAATAAGTATAATAAAATTATATATACACAGGTACCCACGAAGAGAGACTATCAGTTAGTCAGTCGATCGGGCAGTCCACAGGTTCGAAGAGCGGACAGCAAGATCCCGGTGGGGAGACAGGTGTCACTTGCAGCCCCCGTTTTTCAAGGAAGCAAAGACGTAAGGCCCTGAATATGAAATCAGAACGTGGATTTAGAAAGAGTCAGTGTAACATTCCACCGCAAATTTGTCTCTCCGTCTCCCTGTCTCTGTCTCTTTCTCACTCTTATAGGTAATTTCGACCCTTTCGTGAAATAAAGAGACGTATATTTTTGTAAAGATAAGTGTCATTCTTCTGCATTTCTTTATCTTCATTAGACAGTTGTATAACACGTTCGCTCTCTCATGTCTTCTCAAACATGTTGTAAGTCCTTATAATTTGTCACAAAAGGGACCTTCTGTCGCTGATTATTCTGGATCAAGCTGAATAATATCTTAAGTTAAAAAGACAAAATACATTCTATTCATTGGAAGCATTTCGAGATGATGCTTCTTAATCTGAGAATTAATTTTTTATTTATTGCGGACTTTTTGTCAAAAAGACAATTACAAATCCGGTACGGACCCGACTATGGAAGACCAGACAAGAAGAACATATAATTTGATCTATAAGACCCAAAAATCTAACTTTGATTGCCCTTTGGGGTCCGTGGCGCAGCGGATAGAGGCGTTGAGTCTCTATGGTTCCAGGTGAGCATTGTCAGAAGATAGCGGTTTCAATTCATACTCAAGCCGGCCAGAGGTTTACTTGGTCAAAAAAGTGGTGCGATAGACAACAACTATGGAAGGCAGTAATTACTGGGGATACGGTTACAAGACTCAGCATTACTATCCGAGGTAGCGGTTAATCACCTAAAGAAGGCCAGAGGTGAAATTTGGCCGAAACGTAGTGAAGAAGAAACAACAAAAAAAAAAACGACCAAGATAAGGACAAAAACTCCGCAATAAATAAAAAATTAATTCTCACATTCTATTCAATATCTAGTTCTTATGTAAGAAAAGGAAATATTTGCTTTTTTGTTTTGTTATTATTTTCCCTTTATTTTGAAGATTACATCATCCAAATGTTTATCCACACGAGCTATCTGCATCATCAAGTCGAGCTGACATCGAGGATTTTCCTGACTCTTTCTATCTCTGTCTCCATCTGTCCTTAAACATCCCTTGCTTCCGGAAATTCTTCCAAACTACATCCTGTGTCCGCACAGAACTGATCTAAATAAGTTCTTTCTGTTCGGTCAAAACTGGCACGTCTATGTGTAGGGGTCCATCGAAGAACGTTACTTACAAATTCATCTTTGCTTCTGCAGCAGTGTCCTGCATGTTTTATTCGTCTTTTTTGGTTGGTTTGTGTGATAGGTGGTAAGTGGCCGTACAGGTGCTGTTTCGTGAGATGTTGCTTCCAAGATTTGTTCTAGATAGCTCGTAGGAGTCTTGCGTTGTCCCCATCTAGTTTTTTTCTCAAGGCGTTTTGTTAGCGTCGATCTAGTGCATATAAACAGTAGTATTGACACAGTCACATCTTGGAAGAAATCCCGTTTATTCTATCGGAGGATCAGACTTCCAGATGATCGATAATCTATCGATAACCTATCACGTGGCAAATATTAACATCATTTTCAGTAGATGAGACACTACTACCAAGGTACGTGAACTTGTCTACTATTTTGAGATTCTCACCACTTAGAGTGGAGATGGCTCATTCTCGTTTAAAACACTGGTACGCAGTTTTATTTGCATTCACGTTGAGGCCAGTGATTCCTACTGCCTGCTCCAGGTTTTGCAGCATAGATTTGGCTTGGGGAGATGTATTTGCTAGAAGCGCTATATTATCAGCATAGTCTGCGTCCGTAATAATTTCAACAGGATATCGTATGCGTCTTGCCGTTTTTTTTTTGCATAAAACCATTTTCTTTTATTAAATCAATTGATGTTCGCGATACAGTCTAGGCAGACAAGAAACAAATATGGTGCTAATGTATCTCCTTGCAAAACTCCAGTGACAATTTCGAAGAAGTCTATCTCAATCAGATGAGAGAACCTTTGCTTTTGTGCTTTTATAAAGCATGATTATCACGATAACAGTTTCTTCTGGAGGTGCCCGTGGTGTAATGGTTGTCGTCGCAGGAAATGGACACGGCGACACGAGTTCAAATCCTGGACGAGACTGATTGCATTTTACATAGCACTAATATCCTTGGGAAAGGTATGAATCCAATTATTCTCCCTCCAGCTATGGGTAAATAGTAGGGCAGACTAGGAGAAGGAAAACTCTGAATTGAAACCTGTTAAACTTCGCTTAAAAATTGACCTTGTGTCATATCCTCCCTGAGCGGAAGGGTTGGATAAATATGATAACAGTTTCTTTGGGGAGACTATATGCCAGAAGTATTTGCTCCATCTCCCCTCTGTGAATGGAATCAAATACCTTGGAGTATACAAACAATAGTGTTGCCTCGAGATTCTTAGCACGAATTCCTTCGATGATTCGATGGATTATCTGAGTCTGTGGTGCTGTGGATCGATTTACCCGAAAACTGTTGTGGTTTTTCCGGAGAATTTTCTCAATTTTAGGTTTAATACGGTTAAGAAGCAGATCATTAAATACCTTTGTAGCTATAGAAGTAAGACTTACGAACTATACATTCCTGAAATTTCACCCTGAAGTTCTGCAACACTCACCTTACCATTGCCTCCTGTAAAAATGTGCAGTTTGCCTGTTTCATGACTTGATCCCTCGAGTATCCCTGGAGGAATTATTCACTAAGCGGTATATTTGTCGCGCAAGCCGGTCACTGAATATTACTTTGTACTAAGATGAGGCGTTCTTGAAAAAAAAATAACAATTGCAAGATGTTTACCATTCTATTAGTGCCTATCTGGTGGCACTTGTAAAATCCAGGTGATCCTTTTGCCCGACCCTATAAAAGAAAATAGATTTAGTCATTTACTAAGCTTAAGTTAGTTTGACACAAACAAGAAGAATGGGTCACCAAGTAAGAATGAAACTCACTTGGAATGATCTGCTCGAACAAGTCACTTACCATTATACCATAGAGCCCATGAGAACAATTGTAATGAAATCAAGAAATATGGAAACTTCATTTTTATTCTACGATATGGTTATCTTTTTGAGACGTGATTCATATTCTAAATCTAATTGCAGATAATGTCTCTTTGTATAATTAATAAGAAATACTTCTGACTGATCTGCATGAAAGACCATTTTAATAACTAAAATCACAGAAGTGTATCAATCGACAATCATTGGGAGTTTTATATAAAAAAAAATAATATATATATATAATGATTTATTTGTTAGATAGATATTTTTAAAATAAATATATTTATATATTTATTATGATTTATTTAATATATATATATATATATATATATATATATATATATATATATAGTAATTTATTCGATGTAAAATTCCCCATATATATATATATCAGTTTTTGGTGTGAATTTCTTGGATGAGGATAAGAACGAAAAATTGAAAAAAATTCTTCATTCAAGTGAAAGAAATGGACACAGGGTCAAAGCCGATATCCGAAATTAAAGATATAATCTGGGATGTCATTATATCGAGGAAAAGGCATCAATCTACCGTAAAATTAATTGTGCATTATGGTGGAATTCTAACTCCGAATGAAAGTACATTATTCCTGTATTAAAGACGCTCACAACACACACACACACACACACACACACACACACACACACACACACACACACACACGCAAATTATTTGTATTAAATGGGAATACTTAAAACTATATACCTGTCTGCCAATTATTTGCTTTAAATAAGAAGACTTGAAATCATATGTCTGAATAAAAATAATTTGTATTAAACAGGAATCCTTGAAACCATAAGATTGTGTTTAAATGAATTAATCATAGACAAATAAAAAGTGAATTCTTTTTTTTTAATGTGTGCAAAGTAACATTGAAAAATAAAGTTATAATTATGATTATAATTATGTGAATCAAAACTGGCATTAAATAACCCATTAGTGGTTGATATGTCTTTAAGCAACTAAGCTAGAACATGCCATCAGGTCAAAGCTTTCCAGTTGAATATTTTTGAAGAGTGTTTTCATGGTGTTTTTACTTTATGCTTTTCTCTTCTTCGTTTTTTTTTCTTTTCTATTTTGTTAACTATTTTATTGTTTCACAGCATTTCTTACAGCATTCTTAAATTTCATTCTAGACGTTATTTATATCTGTTGTCTCATTATTATATGTGTTGTATTCTTTGTTTACATTTCCAATCATTGTTTCGAAAATTGTGGTTTTAACACTATTTCGAAATTATTTCTTTATACGTCTTTTTTTTTATTATTCTCGTTTATTGGTTCGACTGCAGGTGTATCCATTTTTGTTTTAGTTTTGTCAACGGGTCATCCATTCTTATTACACACGCTTTCATTTGATTTTTGGTCCTATTGTAATTTATAGAAATGGCTTTTTAATCTTATTTCCCAAGCCGGTCAGTTCTTTTTAGTCGTGATTAGTTCTTGCATAATAAATATTTCAATCACTTTTTTTCAGCGACATGAAAGACGTCCAATCTCATTTGATTTCCAACTTTGCTTTCAATTTCTTACAATCCTTCTCTGGATCTTTACCAAAGACCACAGAAAGTAGGGACTATATGTATTCTATATTTTTATGTTTTTTCTTGTCTCTTTTAGGTGATATTTTTTCGTCATGTTGATAGTAATCCTCTAAAGAGGTAAGCAGCGCCGTAAATTGGATTTTTTTGTATTTCATATAAGTTAAGACTGCCAACAATCTGGTTATTGTTTATCAGTCTCTTTCTTGGTCATATCCAGGGCTCCCGCAAATGCTGGCACAGTAATGGTTCAATGGCATCACATTTTTTTAAATTTCTATTTCCAGACATTTTTATTAATTTATTTTATAATACTCTTTAACATCTGGTCTACGGCCCTGCGCCTGGAACCACCTAAAAATGCTTTGTGCCATACTCGTCTGGTTGGTGGGACGTGCGATAAATACCGACATAATTATTTTTTTATTCAATAGTTCTTAATCACTATATCAGGTTTATTGTTCTTTATTTTTGTATCAGTTCGAATAGGAAAGTCCCAGAGAATTGTAGCACCATTGACTTCTGTCATTGGTTCTGATTCATGTTTATACCCCTTTTTTTACATTTCAGTATTCCATAGTACTTTCATATTTTCAAATGAATGCAATGACCTTTTTTATCATGCATTTCTTTATATTATATCTATGTTTGAATTGAGCGAACAGACACTTAGTTCTAAAATGATTCAGTTTTTTATTCTGATTTTTAATGTTTCTCTAATAGTTTCTAGTTAGTAGGTGGTGGTCCTATACTGCTATTATTAACCCCTCTGTCTCTGCCCTCAGTCCAGCATTTTTCAGCCATCGATTAGTTTTTATTATATACAATTCTTTGTGCATATCGTCCATATAAGGGTTTTTAACTGATGGAGTCTTTATAATTTTGCCTCTTTCTTTGTTTTTTTTTTTGTTTTGTTTTGTTTTTTTAGGATTTTTTTTTTTTTTTGCCGACTCGATTATTTTTTCTTTTATGTCTATTGCTTTCAGGAGTGGGGGTCAAGTTGTGCGGTAAATTTATTGCTTCCTTTACAGGGAAAATATTTTTTCTTTTGCTTTTATGTGCGTTTATTTTCACTCTGTGGTCGGCTTGATGACTACTTGATGACAAGTCCACTGGATGATATGTTCTTTTTTCTTATTAGTCAATGCTACGTTTGGTCTTCCGTTCAAGATTAAGTGAGCTGTTTGTATCTCAAAATACCTGAGAATTTTATACGTTACATTTTTGTAGCGTGGATTCTGGTTGTGCATGTATCAATTGACAGTATGATCAAATTTAAATCTCTTGCACAATTCTGAGTGGATTGCCCTTCTTAGCCATTCAGGCTTAAGTCTTTATTCGCTCGATGTTAGTTTGCTGTTTTTGCTTAGACGATTATTCGTTTCATCTCAGTTAAGACTTTGCTTACACTTTCTATTCTGTTGCGGATTATCAATTTTTGCTTTCATATAATTGGCACTTACGGTGTTGTTATGAGCTGCTATTAAAATAGATTCAGATCCTATTCTTTTAGAGAAACTGAAATTATTATTATTATTATTATTGTTGTTGTTGTTGTTGTTGTTGTTGTTGTTATTCTTAAATGAATTCTTACCAAATTAGTCTTTCTCTATAAACGTTGTTGTTGTCAAGTTGGATTTATTTAATAGAATTATCTTTAATAAGACAAAATGCCTCTTCAATGAGTGTCAAGTAAATCATGGGAACAATAAAATTGTCAGTGTATATGAAGGATGATAGACCAAACCAATCGAGTCTTAATTGCTCGGTTCGATTATTTTTCATAAAGTCTTGCTCCAAAAGGAAAATCCTAAAGTCACAAATCGAATAAAATGAAATTTATTTTTTTTGCAAATTTTCTCAAGATTCTTTCGTACATATTAGGTTAATGCTAAAGTACCCGGTACATCTTTGTTTTATTTTACAGAAATCTTGTATTACGTGTTCGAACTCCAGTCGAAATATAACGCTCACTTTCGTTCTGATACCTATGGGAAAATATTAACTCACTTCTCCTCCTACAATAGATTAAATAGCACTACTCCTGTTCTTCTACAAGGATAGCTTAAGCATATAGTAACCCATCAAAGTCGATATGCCATTAAAACAAAGTAATATACTCATTTATTTGTTCTTTAATATTCTGTTGTATTTTTCAAAACTCTTTTTATATAATTCATTTTAGTTTCTTTGTCTTAACATCTAACCCTTTTTTGTCCTTCTTTCATATCTTATTTCGAAACTTTTTTTCATTTTATTGGTACAAGAAGGCGGTGATTGATGGTCAACAACGTCCAAAGAAACAGTTAATGAAAAGCATTTCTTAAGTTTTATCAGTACACATTAAATTAAAATTATTTCTAACAATATATTAATACACATAAAATCATGTATAAAAAAACAAGATTTGGCATTAATAGCCCACAAGAGTTGATAATACAGTAAACAAATGATTAACCAACTAAATCCTTATTTATTTCATAGATGTTTTCTGTTTATCGGGCAAACGCAGTCACTTGAACCATTTTTTAAGGGTTACCTTCTTGAGCATTTTGGATTTCTGTCATTAACTTGTGTTGAGTATAAATTTCATAAATTTTTTTCTCAAGCATTTTGGGGACACCGTTTCTCTCTTTAGATGTCCTCTGAGTAACTAAGTTCATTTTTACAATGAAATTGAAAGAGAGACTTTATATTAATTTTTGCCCCACTTACATGGTTTATTGTCATTACTGTTTATTTTGTATTCTTTCTTTTAAAAATATTCCATTTCACACTTTCGTATTTTTTCTTCATTTTTATTTTGCTTCTAAAATCTATATTTTGGTATTTTTATTCGGATAATTATTGCATAAACAACAGCATTTCAGTTGGTGTTTATTACCGTAGTTGCCTTTTGAAATGTAAAAAAAAGAATATTAAAAAAAATTTGTTGTATTTCTACTCATTAAATTAGTGATAACATCAAAATAAGATTTCCATTGCAATATTTCATTGGCTGGAATTCAGAGCGGACAGATGCTATCAAAATTTAAACATGATAGATTTCCGAAATAAGATTCAAATGAACATAGAAGTTTTTTGTGTTGACAGCAAAATGAATGAACCTCATTTTTAAAGTAAAAAATAAATAACTATTTTTATAATGAATTGATATCATTACAAGTTAATTATCAACCGTTTTTGATTATATAATCACATTCATTGATTCTTCAGTTCCTTTCGATTAAAAATTAAATGTTAAAAAGACGAAAGGATCTAATGTTAGAATTGTTTATGATTTACTTGAAAGCTGCCTTTAGTGGTCATTAAGTTCGATATTGAGTCATATGCTATTTATAGATTTTATTATAAACTGAAAAATATTGGAACGTAATCTATCATTTAATAGTTATCTTCTGATAGCTATCTCCTTTAAATATAATTCCCTTTGAAAAGCTATAATGATAGAATGGGCGTGAACAGAGACTTCAGAATAATATTATTCAGCTACAAAGGTGATGAGAAATGGTTTTATTCTCTTGAAAAAGTCTGCACTATTGAGCGAACAAAAATTTGTCAACATTATGTCATTTTTTTATATTGGGTTATTATATATATATTACAAATTATTTTAAAGCGTAAGTCATATTCTGGCTTTACAAAATTGATTTTAATTAAAGGTCTTATCTCTGTTTCCACATAACTTGCATTAGCTATTTTCTTGCCTTTTGGGGGGCTTTCATATGAGCGGTTCTTACAGTGTTGTTCTAATCCGTCTTTCATAAGGATTCAGTTTCTCTCTTTAAATGTTCTCTGTGTAACTAAGTTCATGATTTACGATCATTTTTTATTCTTGCAGTTAACCTTTCACCATTATTGTAAGTGTAGTTGTTCAATCCCTTATTAATAGAAAGTGAAAACTACACTACCAACTTTTTTTCTTTTCACAAATCGTCAATATTTATGCGAGGATGAGACTCTTTTAAATTTCATTTGCTTGTCTTCAATAATTTTCATACTCCAACCATTTCTTATTTCTTGCCAGCGTTCTCTTGAAAAATTCTTCTTGATCATTACTAGCATTTTATTTGTCATTTTTTCCTTCATTTATTAATGGTGGTCATCACTTCCCGTGAGTTTATGATTTTTAGATGCTATCTTAACTGTTCAATAATAATTCTTAACATTTTAAAAACAAAAGCTGGATTTTCTTTTAAAATAAAGTAATTTATTTGGGCACCAAAAGAAAAGCAAGTGAAATATTTTAAAATGAAAAATTCAATATCCGCTTCCTAAATGGTTCTACCTTTTTTACTTTAACGCATGACAGACACGACTTTTGAGTAAGATATTAACATAGAAAATTTTATTTCGACTCTATAAATAAATATGAACCAATTTTTGCAGCAAATACAGGAGAGGAGTCAGTGAATCAATACAAACAGACACATTAAACACAATTTAGAATCAAACACGAAATTATGAATTTCTTTTTATTTCGAATATTAAAGTTCGTTAAATTAAAGCAACTTTTTAAATCAATATTTTCCTTTCAGACGGCGTTGTCTTCTCGTTTTATTTTGTTATTTATCCTTGCATTTGATTATATTGTCAGACTTTTCTCCTTTTTTTTCCTATTTCATTTCCTTTGTCTGTCCGTCTGTCTGTCTGTCTCTGTCTCTGTCTCTGTCTGTCTGTCTGTCTGTCTCATCACTTAATCGACTTATATTTTGAAGCTGAATATTTGCTCCGAAAGTTGTATTTGGTCAAATCTATTCCAAACCTAAAGAAACACGTTTTCTTTTCAGTATTTTCTTGAAATTTCTGAGACGAATCTCTACACAAATACAAATATTTATCTACTTTTTTGGAGTTTAATGACTAACTCACTGTTGAAGAAATAAATCACATGTGACTTTCAGAACTGGATTCGACTTGGAAAAACTTAGGTGACCAAGATATTTTCTTAGAGTCAATTTACTTAGCGTATTTTGAGGATATCGTTAATATGTGTGTTACGGATGTCCTCTCGGACTTACGTGAAGAATAGCAGCATTATCGATGGCATTTGAAGGGGATGATTATCAGTGTCTTGGAGGAATTGAAAGGCGAGTAACAAATGTTAAGAACGGTCTTTTTTCCTTTAAATGTACGAGGGTGGCCTGAAAATTTCCTTTGCTTGTTTCAATACTTTTCATACTCCAACCATTTCTTATTTCTTTCATTTCTTTGCCAGCGCTCTCTTGAAAAATTCTACTTAATCATTACTAGCATATTCATTTGTCTTTTTTTTTTTCCTTCATTTATTAATGGTGGTCATCACTTCCCGTGAGTTTATGATTTTTAGATGCTATCTCAACTGTTCAATAATAATTGTTAACATTTAAAAACAAAAGCAAGATTTTCTTTTAAAATAAAGTACCGAAAAAAAAAAAAGAAAGTGAAATATTTTAAAATGAAAAATTCAATATTCGCTTCGTAAACGGTTCTACCTTAAATGCATTACACCTTCCATGTAAGAAATATGTGGACCACAAGAGGGACAGTGTTGAAAAATAAGCCTCCTCTGGTCACATTCCATGAGGGTATCTTTGTCAGCCAATGCACCTATAAGTCAATCCTCGAAGATTGAATTTCATGAAGGACTCTAATGAAAATCAATAAAAAATATTAAGTGAACGTAGTTTGACGTTAGAAAATACTCGGTTTTCTTATAAAACTCCGGTAATAAAAAACGAACAAAGTAATTGCTTTAGTTTAGCCTAATTCAAATATAATTTTACTGTGTTCTAGTTAAGATGGAGATTCCTTTTGTATTTATTGTGGCTGATCCAGAGCGAGACCACAATGTTTGACTTCACAATAACACCCTTTAGTTTTGGGTTTATGAAACCAGCTGAGAAATCAATAACTAATACTAAGTGAAAGTTGATAGCAAAATCCTAGCAAGGATTTTTGTCTCTTAAAATATTCGGACTATTAAGGGTGTCCTCGTGGCGTAATGATTAAAGCGTTGGTCTACGGAAACGTAGTAAGCCAGTTCGAATTCCAGTCGCACGTTCACTTTCGCACTAATCCCTTTGGGAAAGGTATAGACACCGTTATCCTCTCCTCTATAGGTTAAATAGTACCACTACTGTTCTTCTAGAAGGATGGGTTTGGAATTAAATAACCTAAGAAGGTTGATATGCCTTTAACCAACAAACAAACGAATAGTGACCACATCTTTATTGATATACTCACAACGTTTCGGCCAATATGCCCTTTGGCTTTCTTCAGTTGTTCATGTCAAACTCCGAAGCCTACACAGAACCTTGCACTAAACTCTTTTTTTTTGTTCACGTTGATAGACTGTTCCAATTCTGTTAACCATGACAAGTTAGAGTAGGTATTTCTAGTTATTCTTACCTGTAGTAGGGATTGAACCTGCAACCCCCAGATAATTTTACTCAGAAGCTCTTTCCAACCAACCGCCTTGTCTTCTGCGCCATGTGTATTTGCTTGTGCCAGGCCATGTATCTCAGCAGAGCTAACTCCCGCCAACAAATGTCCTGGATATGACACTAAACCATCAAATGGTGAGGCTCCAAACCCAGAGCTTTGGGGAAGATGGAGTATCCCTTCATTGCCATTACTCCCAGCTCCACTCGGACCCAAATTAGTAATACCTATGAAGATCCCATCTATGGCCCAATGTGACAATACCCCGCCGGAATCTGAGATAGTGGGGTCCACTATCTCAGATACCATCCATAGAGTCACATTAAGCAGAACTGCTCATTTATTAAGGATTACAATTAGTTATTTGAAATCATGCAGCTATATGCTAAATTATCTATATTTTATGGGAATACTTGATTTATAGCATTAATAATGTTAAATATCTATACTTGAAACCATTTAACTATGTACAAACAAATTATCAGTATCAAATAAAATTATTAGTGTGTGATAGTAGTACTTGAAACCATTTAACTGTATAAAAATAAATGAGTTATCAACCAAGTATTTGCTTACAAATTATATATTTGGAATAACCCACATGGGTTGATATACCGAAGAAAAGAAATCAACCGACCAACCAACCAACCACTTTCGTTTTTAAGCATTTGCTCCTTTTGCCGTTATTTTCTTTCTTCTTTTATTTGTATATTGCTTTCTTTTTTATTCTAATTTACCTTTTCTTTTGAGTTCTCTGTAAATACTCTTTCTTACTGTCTTTATTTATTTATTTTTCATTCATCCGTTTATTTGAATTCTTCGTAAATACTTTTTCTTTCTTTCTTTCTTTCTTTCTTTCTTTCTTTCTTTCTTTCTTTCTTTCTTATTCATCTTTTCATTTGAGTTCTCAGTAAATACTCTTTCTTTCTTTCTTTCTTTCTTTCTTTCTTTCTTTCTTTCTTTCTTTCTATTTAATTCATCCGTTCATTTGAATTCTTCGTAAATACTTTTTCTTTCTTTATTTATTTATTTATTTATTTATTTATTTATTTCCCATTCTCATCTCAGTTCTTCCATTTCGGCTATTGCCCCTTTCTCATGACTTCTGGTTTTATTTTCTCCGTTATTCAACTATTTCTTTTTCATCATAATTACTTCTTTTACTTTGTGATTGTTTAACGAGACAGACTTCGTTCTTTCAAGCCACTTTCAATAAAAAAAAAAAAAAGATATCTTTAATGTCGTAAACATCTAGCGTTTTCTGAATTTCACATTAAATTTTCTTACCTTGTGAACTATCGATTAAACAACACAAAGAATTGTTTCGATTGATAACGCATCCGAAACAATGTCAGTGACTATATTTATATTTTTCTCTCGTAGATGATAGAGTTTGTTTTTATTATTCTTTTTTGAATCATTACTTGTGCTCACTAGATCAGAAATATTCACACTAAATTGCCAAAGATCATTGATGCTGAAAAAGTTATATTTCTTTCAGTATTATTTAATGTAGAAATGAAAACCCTAATTAAAAAAGCTTTTTGTGACTAATCATATAAGATCTTATAAGACAAGCTCTTGTAGTAATTTACTTAGCTTAGTTTAGTTTGGCACAAGATAGAAAGTATTGTGCACCCAGTGAGAATTCACAGGGAATGGTCTGATAGCCCAGCTTCTTTAATTACGCTAAAAGCACGAAGAAAAGCGTAATTTTGATTTGGCACAAGACTCAAAATGTGAGACACCTTGACTCTTTCCTCATCCGTCCCTGCCATCTATCACTCCTGGTAGGTCTTCTAGACTGAATCAAATTTCCACACGGAGCTAATGTATTTAATATTCCCTAAAGCTTCAGCATTACTGGAGCCTCACCATCAGATTATTTAATGTCGTATGAGGACACTCGTTGAGGAAGTCTTGCCCCTGGCAGGGATGTATTCTAAAGCCCTAGCTGAATGGATTCCTTTCTTGATTGGCACTTCTATTTAGAGTTCGAAGTCTTTATATTATATGCACTTTTGAACTAATACTCTCGAGAAAGGTATTACTCCCTCGTGCTATGGGTTAAATAATATCACTAGTACTCTTCTACGAGGACGGCTTTGGCATTGAATAACTCACGAAGGTTGATATGCCATTAAAGAAATCGAAACTGAAGAATATGAATTTTAATAAGCTTAAAAAGAGAACATTATCCAGAGTTTCTCTCTCTCTCTCTCTCTCTCTCTATATATATATATATATATATATATATATATCTTTCTCTCTTGCCATCCATCCATCGCTCCAAGTTGATCTTCCAGACTCTAATGTCCGCACAGAGCTGATTTATGTGAGTCCCAGCGGGTCAGCTGACACTGGTGTGTTCATGAGCAGGAGTCCACAAGAGAATGTCTTATATAAATTCGCCTCCACTTCCCCAGCAGTGCCCAGCATGTCTTGTTTGTCCTAATTAAGTGGTCTGTGAGATGGCATATATATATATATATATATATACGAGGATCATTAAATAAGTTTTATTGATAGTACACACGTAAAACTCTAGTCCCCTTCGAAGTAATCTCCTCCGGCTGCAATTTACTTGTTGTACCGTTCCAACAACTTCTGGAAGGTTCCATGGAAGCCCTCTTGTGTGAGCGTGTCAATCACCTTCGTTACAGTTTCTTTCATCTTCTCAATTGTCTCAAAACGACAGCCTCTGAGCTTAGGGAATAAGCAAAGGTCACAGGGAGCAAGGTCTGGACTATAGGGAGGCTGAGCAACTGTCTTGATGCCCTTCTTGATCAAATAGTCTGTGACAAGGATGGAATTGTGGACTAGTGCATTTTCCTGGTGGAAATGCCACTGACCCGATTTCAAGAGTGCTGAACTCCCTTAAAATCTCCACATAGTAGCCCTAACCCTAACCCTTTGGCCAATCAACTCTGGTGTATTGACTTCCTTACTCCTCCCACACCTCTCGTCATCCCTCACAGACTCCCTGCCTTCCTTGAATCTTTTATGCCACTCAAAAACTGATGCTCGATTCATGCAAGATACTCCTAAAGCAGTCTGGAGCATTCCATCCGTTTCTGTGACATATTTTCCAAATTTAAAACAGAATTTTATTGCATATCGTTCTTCTAAATTTTTGAAATTCACCAGCTGTGACAATCAGGTTTTAGAAGGGTGTATTCCAATTCCTACTGTAGCTGTTCATTTAAATCTGAAATCATAAAAATTGGTCAGTCATCTCATAAGATGTATAGCAATAACACACTGAATTTTCAAGAGTCTACGACAATCTTAAATGTCTGTACAAAAAAAGTCTGGAAACGTATTAAAGGCACCACGTATATATACCTTTATTATAAGTTATATATTATATATTATATATAAATCTTAATTTTTGAGTATTTTCTATCTTATTCTTCAAATTTTCTATCCATGCTGCTTAACGGGCGTGGAATTTAAAAACAACCTCATCGTTGCAATGACATAAGAAATCCCACCCGAAAAGAAAATCTAGTCAAAAATCAATAATGATGTTTCTTCTAAAAGGAATCTGAATACATTTCACATCACTACATCTACTTCTGTGATGTCTAAAGCAAGAGCATGGAGTCAGAGTAAAATCGGATAACGAAAAATGTGACATATGAATTTGAATGATGCATGTTGATAAGCTTTCATATACTAATTGGTAATGTGTTGTTCCTGTCGGACAGTGTCCCAATGATAAGGGATATGAGTTCAAATCTCCGCGGATGCTTATTCCTTGATGATAGATTTGTGTTTATCATTGACAGTAGAAAATCTCAAAATAAATTACGCAAGCGATACGATAAAATTCAAGATGAAAGAAACTACACGTAAAAGTTTAAAATACCGATAATGATTCATCTAAGAAATTCGGAAAAATTACGAATAATACGTCTAAGACTACGAGGTGTTAAGAAAAAACAAAAATAAGATGAAAGAAAACTACTTATAATAATAACAAAGTTGCATCTGAGAAAATTCAGCCAAGTAAGAAATATTTAGTTTTATTATTATTTGCTCTAAAGAAAGAAAAGTTTAAATAAAAGCAATCATAATGTTTAAATAGTCTTCACGTAAGACCATTTAAGATTATTACATTTTAACTAGATGGAAAGAAGTAACAAAAATAAGACGAAAGAAGGCGAACGAAGGACTGTTTTGTTTTGTAATTATTTGGTGTAGAGAAGACAAAATGCAGTGATGCATTCGTTTAATATATTTTTCGATGCCTAAACGAGCTAGCAAAATAAAAAAGTTAATAATATATGCATTGTGAAATTGACAAATGCTAAAAGAAAACACTAATTGTCTGGAAAAAGAAGATTTATAGTTAACAAAAAAGAAAAACGGGGCAAAATATTTTTAAAAAATAGACAAGAAAATATCCCCTGAAAGATATATTTTGATATTAGTAGGCTCATATTTGCTTCATTATTGAGCCAGAAAAGAATTTCACCTGACTTTTAGATATTCTGGCTACAATACAATACTTCCACATTGAACTTATAGGGTTGGGGTCATCACCTATTTGCCACAAGCCACTTGCAAGCAAATAGAATTCCAGATTAATGACCTCGTGTCCAATTTTCTATTTTGCGAAGAAAATAGCTATTTACAAAACTTAGCTTAGGTTTGGGATTATGCCACCAATATGAGGTACCCAGGACCAATTGAGCGTACTATTCCACGTTAAAAAAAGCGGTGAGGGAAACCAAGAGTCAAGTTTTTTAGACCTTATTTCCCACTGCACGTATCCTTGTAAAATACTGAAAGTTTTTGAAAACGTGCCAGGCTTTGGCGAGTTTTCAAAAACTCTTCCCGTTCCTGAATAATACCTACATTGAAAAATAAGGTCTAAAAAAGTTCGTCTTTGGGATACCATTTCCCTGCTTTTAAACTGAACAATATGGCTATTGATTCGCAAGCCTCGATCGCTAACCAGTGCACCTCGCAAATCACCGACGTTCAGAGGCAAATAGGTGCAATGAGAAAAGGAAGAAAATAAAGAAACAATTATATCAAAAAGAGAATGGGATAATAACTTCTGTGATGAATATTCTTATCTTTCAACATGACTGCACTGATAAAAACAAGTAAAATACAATGAAGCATGAAGAAATAGTCTGATATGTGCAGCATCGTACGTAAGCGACCGTGGGGGTATGTATATTGTTACCGTATCTAAGTTTATCGATACTGTAGTTCGAAGGTATTACCCCGAAAGAACTAAATTGCTCAGTCTGCATCTCTGTTCTGCTGGTGGCCCGAACAAGTGGTCAATTAAAAGCTCGTACGTCTGTCATTATCTTAAAAATGGACAGAAATAGCAAAAAGGTAACATGAATACGTTTAGATGTCTGGATATTGTTTCCTATATTTGATATTTTGTTTCCCACAAGATTTACTTTGTTGTTAGTGACAAGTGAGTGTATACGCAATTACGTGTTATGAAACACTTTGGCTGAGTCTGAAGCAACCTGATGTTTCCCAAAATTTATGTAGAAAAATGTGAGAGTATTATATTTTATGATACTTTAGCTATTCGTAAATATCTAAACGATACTAACACCTGTTATCCGAAATCAGTGATAGACTGAGTGATAGTTTCCTTGTTCTAAAACGACTAAACATTAACCATATATCTTATCAAATCATCCTATAACTTATATCCAACATTTGATAGTGATAGATTCAATGTTATTTTATGCATCCAAAAAATTCCTGTATTTAGACAATATATGCTATTTGCTTTAACATTTTTTTTCTTAGGAACCGCCGGCCTCAATCAATAATACGAATTGAAGTCGCAGTAAAATCTTACAACTAATGTGTTTCGATTTGTTATTTATTTATTCATTTATCTACCTATCTATCTATATTCACGCAGAAAAAGATTGACAGCACTCACACAAGAATTCTACGAGCACTATTGAACAAGTCCTGGAGGAAGCGCCCCACAAAATGGCAGCTGTACGGCCACCTACCACCCATCACGATAACTCTCCAAATTAGACGAACCAGACATGCGGGACACTGCTGGAGAAGGAAGGAAGAACCCATAAGCGATATACTCCTGTGGACCCCTCCATATAGGTGAACAAAGGTAGGACGTCCAGCTAGAACCTATATACAACAGCTCTTTTCCGATACTGGATGTAGAACCTCCCGGGAGCAATCAACGATAGAGATGGATGGCGAGATAGGGTCAGAGAGATCCGTGGTGGCAGCACGACATAATGATGATGATGACGATGGTGATGATCTATATTGATTTATCTATTTATTTTTAAGTGTTATAAAGAGACTGAAATTATCAAACAGCATAAAATTATCGACATCCCTGTTAATCAAACGTCGGCTTCTAAAACATCAAAGATCTCACTGAAATCAGCTATTATACAAAATTTAAAGTTTTAATAATTTAGAGATAGAATGTTTACTAATTTAACGCAATCAATTCACTTTTAAGAAAACAATGAAAACTCTCTGCTTAGAAGCAATGCATCTTTGCTTATATTCATATTGGTAAAAGTGATAAGCAGAAACTTGAATAGAATAGCTAAAGTGTATATCATTGTAGATAAAATTGTTCAATATTGACATATAATCATTAATTCCTCGACATTATAACTTCCAATGGTATATTGTGGTTATTGACACAGAGTATCATACGATGTTAAACCTACTACCCAAGTATTATGAAAGAACTTATATTTCAAGAAAAATAAATATTGCTGCACACTCGATATTTTACACAGATTTTATTAAAGTTATAAAAAAGAGAGAAGATAATTTTCACATGTTTTTTTACAGAATTCACTTTTTATAAAGTCAACAATTTCATTCCTATCTTTTATGTCTACATCCTTTTATAACAAAACAATCACAATTCGTGGTATGTCACTAATATTTCAGGTTTTATTTTTGTCACACACATTATCCCCACCTTTCGTCTTTTACCGTATCAATTTGCTGTGGGTGATATGAAGTCATTTTATAGTGGTCAGGAATCTATGCACCAATCCAGACGGGTGCGTAGCCATTTAAAAAAGAAAAAATTCTTGGGACCATTGGTATCCCCTCGGAGAGACGACTCGGGCGCCGAGGAATTAACTCAGCCCCGCCCATTTCAAATAAGGAGAAATGTGCTGCCTGAAGAAAAGATTTCCATAGGCCCAGGCGATTAACTTTAAATCACCCATCGGCCTGCTAATCTCTGGAAAATCAGGTAAGTATGTTGTATTATCTCAGAACAACAACCAAAATATCTAATATTAGTGTACATAAAAAATTGTTTCCTATTATTTCCACGATATATTTTGAGTGCCTTAATATTTAGGAAGAATATACGGTATTTGATGAATGGATGCAGCTCACCTAAAGCCTAAAAATATACTTCCATGATAGCTTCAAACATTTCTGTAGCCCTAATATTAAATTTCTTCCAACCTATCAGTGTCTATAATTAGGTTAAATTCATTGTCAAAGATAGACCTTGATAAATACTTCCTTCAGAGTGATAAATTCATTAAAACTTTTCTGATGAATGTTTTAAAAGAATCGAAATAGTTTTACTCGTAAAATCGAATGGCAGGAATACGAAGCCTTTTTCGTTTAAAATCAGACGATATTTCAAAACGAAAAATAAAATAGTGGCCTAAGTTCTAAATATGGCCGTTTCAGTTCAAATGATGTCTGACATGCACTCTTCTCTCAATAGGTTCGTCTTGTTTGATTTTCCACTATTAAAGCGATGAAAAGGATTTAATTTGTAATTACAATGGTGTCTTTCTCTGACTCTCATTAAACTTTTTCACCATCATTACATTTTTATTGTAAAGCAAAACTCTAATCATTTCTTGACTCTGAATATTTTAATATCATTTAGTAGGAAAATTTAAAAGCCTGTAAAATATAATTGTAAAACATAATTGTAAAATCCCATTCTTGCCATAGTTTAATAAACGTGTCTAAACTTAAAATGCAAGCAAGGTTCTAAAAGAATAATTAAACACCGTAAAATGAAATAACTTTTAATTTTATTTTTAATGCACATTAGACGATCCCAGGACTCGTTCAACTCCTTTTGTAACAGATCTATCATTATGCTGATGTTTTTGTTTGGGAGGGAGGGAGTGAATGATTCAAATTATCATTTCATATTTATCTCCGTAATATAATAAAAAATCTGTACGATTAAAGATGACTTTCAGTACGAATTCATGCCGAACAAAATTATCATTCAGACGCTGAGTTGGGCAAATGAAAAATGGAATCTTTGAATCAAGTTCAAATTTCAGCTGAAGTATCCTGCGCTCAGGTCACACTTTCCTCAGGAAAGGCATGAATCCAACTCTCCAAAATAGGTCGTCTGAGATTGCTTCCAGGTTTTGGTATCAGGAAAGTTTGTACGACCAGTTGCATCGGAAGTAACTCTTCTCTTGTCTCGTGAAATGTCATAAAGCACTCAGCATGATACTCGTACAAACTATCAAGTGACAATGTGAAGTTAATTGTTTTGTTTAGTTTTTATGGCATATCAACCTTTGTAGATTATTTAATGCCAAATCCACTATATATATATATATATATATATATATATATATATATATATATATAATCTGTTATATTTCAAACAATTCACTTTAGTATCATCATAGTTTTTGTTTGCCCTCGGTTAAATCTCAAAATAGTCCTATTTCAAACAGTTCATTTTAGCATAAGTACACAGTTTCATTATCAAAAGAAGTTTTATTTCAAACAATTCAGTGTAGCATACAAAAACAGTTCCACTTCAAACAATTTAGCTTAGCCTAAGTACGCAGTTTAAATGTCAAAACAGTCCTATTTCAAGCCATTCAGTTTACCATAAGTACACAGTTTAGTTCTATTTGACCTATAGATAAGACTCTATCCGGTGCAAACACCCTGGTACAGAATGGACCTGAGAGCAATGGCAATAAAGAGGTATTCCACATTCCCCAAAGCTCCAGCATTACTGGGATCTCACCATCAGTTTGTTTAATGTCATATTCAAGACACTCATTTGCGGGTGGGGCTCTTAGTCCGTTGCAGAGAAGCAATCAGTGTATTCTACAGTTCCGGCCGTCTGGGTAAATTTTGAAGTTACACTGATTTGTTTGGTCTCAATTGATATTATTTTGAGTTGTAAATTTTAGCCTTAATGTATTAAACTTTCACTCATTTGATATGAAAACACCGAGAAGACTGAGTTCCGTTAATTCTTCAAATAAGAAGGACCTTCCTATCATTTGAAATCCAGGATTTTTACACAATGAGCGATATTTTTAGTAAATCTGTCTGTCCTCTGAAGACGGTCAAACGATTTGATGTCAAGCTAACCAATTTGGCATGTTTATTAATTGTACCCACAGGAATATTTGAACATAAAAATTGTTCCTTTTAGGAAGAGAGGAATTTCGTCCTGAAAGTTTCTCTAACAAATAAGAATAAGCGGTAAGCCATGTTTCTGTAAAACTAATCGTGTAAAATTCAAATTTCTATCTTCAGTAGAAAAAAAAACTATCATTTGTCTGGACAAAAAAATTAATATTTATTTGAACTCAGCTAATTTTATTTATTGATAGTAATTTAATTTATAGATTTAAAATAATCATATCCCATTACGGCTTAGTTAAGACTAACAATCCGAAAGAAGAAGCATTATCGCTTAGTTGGGACAAAAATCTGAACGAACAAGCATTATTGCTTAGTTAGGACAAACATCTGAACGAACAAGCATTATTGCTTAGTTAGGACAAAGTATTAGGACAAGAAATAAAGATATTTTAATCGATAATGATATAGTGTCACTCACTTAAATGATAAAATCTTTCTCTAAAAATCTCTGTTAGATTTATCAGAGAACGTTATTAACTTAAAATGATATATTTAAATGTATCTTCTGTAATTTTTCTTTGTGTCTGTTCGGTGTAAAAATCATTTTAAGTAGAAAGGTTATAAAATAAATCCCCATCTTGACTTATTACCCATCATGAACGAATACTTTAGCTAGTAAATAATATGTATAATCACGAAGATTTTTACAAACTTCTCTTTCTGATATAAAAAAAAAAAACAGCCAGGGAAATTATGCTCTCATGATTTTGATTATTGGTGTTATTTTAAACACTAGTTTTGTTAAGTTTTTTTTTTTAAGGAATTATCCTTGTCATTCAAAGAAGACGATTTGGATAATTGCAAAGCTAATAAATATTTTAATTTTGATTTCTCTAAATGTTGATAAATGTAACAATACTTTGAGCCATGCTGAGTACATTGGTTACAACCAGATCAGTGAAGTTAAGAAACAATGAGCCTGTTCAATACTCACATAGATGACCGCTTAATAATAGTGGGGATTTTAAGCAACCTGATGTCTGAGTGGCAAATTTAATACAAGTCAATACTTAGATCATTCAACAATTAAGAGGAATATTTTCGAATAAAAAATTTTTTTTTCAGAAGTTCTTTCCATGTAAACTCTACAATGTTTGAAATTGCTTTATTTCAAAGACTATTTTAAACTTACAAAAAAGTCTGCCGTGTCGCAATTCAAAATGACAAATTAAACGGATTGAACAGAGGTCTGTCTTCAAATCTTTGATGGCTGAGAAATGCAAACAGTGTAAAATTTACAGAAGAATGTGTGATATGAAGAAGCAAGTTTTAGTCAAAGAAATGTTTACTGATGGGTTAAGAGAAGTTCATGTGATGTAGTGGCTAACGTCCTACACTGTGACCTCGTAGTAAGCAAGTTCGAACTGTGACATCGTGAGCAAGTCACGCTATTACGTTCATTTTCGGATTAATATTAATAATATGGGTTAAATTGTACCATTACTGTTCTTCTTCAAAGATGACTCTTGCCCCGAAAGTTTTAAAAAATTAATAAAACAAAAAACAAAAAACAAAAACAACAAACCAAATCAAATCAAACAAATAAGGTAAACATGGGGTTTTCTAATACAATCCTGAGTTTAAAAGACAGTCCATCGAATGAAAATACTGACTCTTCAGTAAAGAAAATGTTCCGGGCGCAACGGGCAGTAAAGAAGCTCATGCTGACAGTCCTCTGGTACATGAACGAACCAATCACTCGTGATTTTCTTGGTAACGCTTCAACTGTTAACAGTATATCTTATTGCCAAATTCTGAGGCAAAGTTAACTTTTTTTTTATTGAATGACCTTCATATGTATCTCCACACACACACACACACACACAGAGGCATCCACAATATTCTACCTTCTTTATTAAATTACCCTTGTAACCACGATGCTAATGTTCAGGAAGTAATTAACCAATGAAAACCACGAAGTATTTTTCCAAGTTTTTTTCAACAGCATTTTAGATTACTCCATGATTCGATAATGATCTGTGGATATGACTAAGAAATTCGTGATTTCGAAATCAAATACTTTGAAATATCTCTTATACCATTTTTCTTCTAATGGCAACTGTGGTAAACTCATGCACCCTCTGTAGCTGAGATCCTTGAAATAAAGGAACCGAATTGTTATTGGTATTTTTTATATCAAATAAACTACTTTCCTAGTAAAGTAACAAGTGTGTATAGTTCGTTCTACATACAACGTGAGTCACAAAAACAATAGAATTGACGTCAAATACAATACAAAGAATAGAACTAAACTAAAATAAACGAATACGTTATTAGCTGCGAATCGGATTGTAATTTGTGACTAAAAAGAAGGTTATAATTAATGTCGTTATATTTCCAGGTTCATCAATTAAAATGAAAACGACTGGGAAATTACAAGTCTAAAATTACAATTAGTAAACTATACATCAGAGGTTTCATCGAGTGAACAAAACCACCATATCGCTGAAAAAAAAGGACAGATGCAGAAGTTTATAACAATGGAAAGATGTTCAATTGAATGACTTATCTGGTTTTCAACCGCGTCACAATATACTAAAAGTCACACAGTAAAAGATCAGAATAATCTCCATATTTCTATCGAAAGCTTCAGAATATTCGGAGATATTCAGGTCAATATGATGCTCATAATTACGAATAAACTTTGAAAAAATAACTCGAATACATTTTTTCGAAAATGATATCTGATATATTCTATACTTACAAGAATAAGAGATTTTAGTTAACAAAAGCCGCACTTTTTCTCTTTTTATTCCGGTTAAAAACGCGTTAAAGGTAGCAAAAAGTTTAACTTTTTTAGAACTTTTTTTTCAATGCAGGTGTCATCGGTAAACGAGAAAAATGTTGCTAATCGAGTCAGTCATTAAAAAAGTCCGAATCGGGTTACCCTTACTGTGCTTTTAAATAGTACAACTTCTCTCTGTCTCTGTCTCTGTCTCTCTGTCTCTCTCTCTCCTCATCTGCCAGTTATAGCATACCTCTAGGGGAGTGATTGGCGTTTATCCAACAATTTATCTGTTATTCGGGGGAATTGAGTGGGTCGCATATTACTTTTCGGAAAATAGATAAACTTATAAGGTTTTTAGCTGGAGGTTTTCTCAACAATGTAGCAATCATGCTAATCGGAACCGAATCTTTATCTATTTCTTTAAATATATAAAGTGGATATTGAACCTTAAATAGCAAGGAACCATTATCATGAAATTTTTCTGTAACACTTTTTCGATAAATTTTTTCCAGTCACTGGAAAATCAAGACTTGAAAATATTACATCATTCTATTTACATTTGTTGTTCAAATGGCTCCCAGAAGCTTTATAAACATTAACCTCTCTATGACATTTATTAACCTATATGTTTTTATTTGTTTTATATGTTGTTTTCTTTTTTTTATATGTTGTTTTCGTTGTTTCTTTGTTTTTTGGTTTTTTGTTTTTTACAAAAAAGGTAGTTTTCTAGTATGCCGAGACTGCAGTGTTGTAATAAGCGATAAGAGTTATCTTCCTTGTTAGAGATTATCTCCCCTTAAAAGAACTTTCTAATAAAGAACCCCTAATAAAATGGCTACCTGGGCGCCTCGAGTAGTGTAATAGCTAGCAACCTTGACTAGTAAACCTGCAAGAGTGAATTCGAGTCTCTTTGAATACCCCATTCATTCGGCCTTGTGCCACATCTAAACAAAGAGCTTAGCGAATTACTATAAAATGGCTACCTTCATTTCATACCTGTTGGACTCTACTATATTTACATTAGTTAACACAAAATAGTGATAAACAGGATAGGTTTGGTTTGGTTGCTTTGTTTAATGGCATATCAACCTTTGTAGATTATTTTAAAGCCAAAGCCATTCTCCTAGAAAAACGGTAGTGGTACTATTTAACCCATAGCTGGGAGGATAAGGGGGTTCATACCTTTCCCAAGGGTATTTGCCCGAAAGTAAACGTAATAGCGCGACTGGAGTACGAACTCGCGTACTACGATTCCGCAGTCCATCGCTTTAACCTTTACACCACGAATCAAACCCTCAATAAACAGCAGAGAAAAATTGGGGCGGGAGTAATGGTAAGAATGTTGCGCCACAACCTATTTAGTAAGGGAGTTCGAACTCTAGCGGCGCTATTACGTCCACTATCGGATTAATACCCTTAGAAAAGGTAATATTAATCTTATCCTCGCAGCCATGGGTTAAATAGTATCACAACGGTTCTTCTACAAGGATGATTTTGGCGTTAAATAACCCAAGAAGGTTGATATGCCATTGAGCAAAGAAATCAATTAATCTTTGAAGTTTTAAAGCTGAGTAAATCTTAAGCTTCATTTATTGTTTTTTCATTTCATCTTTCACTTTGATATAAGCCGAAGTAGAATGCAGAATCTAATCTGGGGGATTTAATTTAATCGGATTGTAAGGCGGCTTGAAATTTAAATTTAGATTTAGTGATCGTAAACAAGGGAGACATTTTGCACTAGGGATGCAGGTGTTTCAATAAATCACTAGGAGTGAGTGACCTAAACTTAAACACTTGATAAAACTCTTTATCTTGCAAAAAAACGTATTGAATATTAACTGAAGATCTATTTTACGTTTTTCCTTATCATTTTTAAAATCCACACCGAACAGTTAAAAAAAATCAATCTACATAGCAGGAAACAGATTCATATCATTTTATGAAATCAATATTGTTCTATGAATGATTTCACATTATCCGAAGATAAATGAGTGACGCTTTAAATATTCATCGATTTAAACATTTCGGCTGGATTCTAAAGTCCTAATTAAACAATTAAGCTGTGTGAATATTTTATATCACCAGTTTGAAGAACGACCTATAAACCTAATTAATCATGTTTAATTAAGCATGAATGATTATTATAGAAACTAATTGTTAACTTTTTCTTTAGAAACTAATTTGGTAACTTTTTCTTTAGTAACTAATTTGTTAAATTGTTTTTTGAAGTTCAGAAATTCGAATTCTATTTAAATAGTTGAGACATGCAGCCACATTGTTTCCTGTAGTTCATTGCTTATTCATCGAGACCCGTTTTCAATAAGCGTCTGTCTTTTTCCATCAAGATCAAAATGTATTTTACGTTAAAATGTTCCTTTAGGATTTATAAGTATGTATACGGAATTCGGTATTCCTACATCAAACTACTTGGGCATCTACAGGGAACAAACAAAGAAAATCTTCTAGATTATTAAAATAAATGACGGTGGGGATTATCAATTGCTTAAAAATAATTCCAAACAAGCAACAGATATTACGTTATGGAATTTTCAAATAATAATTGTTAGTGGTATATGCACAACTCAGAATCCGTCCTGAAGAATGAAACGCACAAGAACCTCTGGGATTTTGAGATACAAACAGATCGAGAGATAACCAACAAAAAACCCTGCCGAATAGTAGACTTTGCCGTTCCGGCGGACAACAGAGTAAAATAGAAAGAAAGCGAAAAGAGAGATAAATACCTAGACCTAGCTAGAGGTCTAAAATATGGAACATGAAGGTAAATGTGATACCAATTGTAATCGGTGAGCTCTGACAATCCCTAAAGGCTTGGTAAAAAAGAATGCAAAACTTATAAATTAGAGGACAAGTGGTGACCATCCAGACTACACCATTGTTTACATCGGCCAGAATACCGAGAGGAGACCGGGCAATTTGATGAGACTTGCTGTCTCTCAAACTCCAATGAGGAACCATCAGCTAACTCTAGTGTAAAAACTTTTCAAGGGGTAACAATAATGATAGGAGCACAAAACAATGTCAAAAGGATTAATTATATTAATGCAAAAATTGATAATTCGCTAACTAGAGTATATTATGTGAAGAAAGAGATAGAAGGAATAATCACGTTATGATATGATCAAATGCAGCGAACTAGCACAAGAGGAGTAAAAAACTAGGCAGGAAAAGGGATCCACTGGGTATTGTGCAACGATTAAAATTTGACCATTATACCAAATAGTATATGCTCAAAGCAGAATCCGCCCTAGAGAATGAGATGCGTAAAATTCTCTAGGATTTTGTGGTACAAAGACCAAACAGGGTTAATTAACCAGAAGAGAAGAACTTGCCGTCTAGTAGAAGATTTTGCCATCTCGGCAGACCACAGAGTGAAAGTAAAAGTAAGCAAAACAATAAACAAATAAATGGACCTTGCCAGCGAACCAAAACAAAACTGTGGAACTTGAGGCTTACTGTGACTCCAAATGTAGTTGGTGTACTTGGAACAGTCTCCAAAGGCTTGAGAAAGGGGATTGAAAGAATTGTAAAATAAGGAAGAATCGAGACCATCTAAACCTCAGTACTGTTAAGCTCGGCATGAATACTGAGAAAAGTCCTGGAGACATGAGGAAACTTGCTGTCTTTCTGTCTCTAGTTAAATACCATCAGCTAATGCTGGTGTGAAAAAGTCGCAAGAAATAAGGTAATAATTGTGTTTTTTACTTTCCGTTCACAAGTCCTGATTTCTATTTTGGCTATTAACAGAGACGTTTTACTGAAACTAAATGGACTGGCAAATGTCCATGGAAAGATAGCAAAGGTTCATGGACCGGAATACATTTGCCAAGTTGACTGCTGCAGACTGGACAGAAAATGACTTACTGATTCCTTACCTCAGGCAGAAAAAATTACCCTAAGTCTCCATAGGAATTTGATAAAATAAACGAATTAATCCAACAAAGAAAATGAACAAAGACCATTTTGATACGTACAAGGAAATAATCTAAAATAGATTTTGTATTCATATATATTTTGATTCAGTTGTTTAATGGCATATCAACCTTCTTAGGTTATTTAATTCGAAATCCATCCTTCTTGAAGAACAGTAGTAGTACTATTTAACCTATGGCCGGGATTCATGCATTTCCCTATAGTATTTGTCGGGAAGTTAATGTAATAGTGTGACTGGAGTTTGAACTCATTTACAACAATTCCGCGCTTTAACCATTACACCACGAGAACATGTCCAAAATAGACTTTGATTTTTCATTAAAATATTTTCTCTATGTCAGGTTTTTTGCCCAGTCAGCTGGGGCTGTAGAATACACTGACTGCACCTCTGCAGAGGGATAAGACCCCCACTAACGAGTGTCCTGGTAATATGACACTAAACAATCTGATAGTGAAGTTCCAGCAGTGCTGGAGCTTTGGGGAATGTGGAGTACCCCTTCATTGCCATCGCTCCCAGGTCCACTCTGGCTCGGAATGGTAGCACCTGATAGGGCCCTAACTATGGGTTAAATAGAACTAACTGCATATTAATGCTAAACTGAATTGTTTGAATTCGAACTGTTTGACTAAACTGAATAGCTTGAAATAGAAATGTTTTTGACAATTAAACTGTACTTTTATTTAAACTGCGTGCTTATGCTAAACTGAATTGTTTGAAATGGAACTATTTTTGACATTGAAACTCTACTTACACTAAAATGAATTGTTTCATATAACTGCTTGAATAGTTTGAAATGGAAATGTTTTTGACAATTAAACTGTGTACTTATGCTAAACTGAATTGTTTTAAATAGAACAGATTATTTACATAAAAGTGGATTTGGCGTAAAATAACCTACAAAGGTTGATATGACATAAAACCCCCCAAACCAAACCTATCTCAGGTTTTCCTATTTTATTTTTGTCCGTAAACTATTTGATAACCTGGAAAGAGAATCTTATGTTATGTTAAATTTAGAATATAAAATTCCGTATTTATTCGATAGCGAATAAGAATATTTTTTGGAGATAGAGGACATATTTGTAACAGTGTTGTATAGCCACATACATATACATAATACAAATATAAGCTGAAACGTAGTCAGCAATAATGACGACTTCAATGAATGAACGAACACACTTCTTTATAAAAATATATCTCTCACACTTTATTCTCGAAAGGGTTGATGTTGGTTGTGTGTGCGAGGTGAGTTGGAGACGGAGACAGACTACTACATATTGACCCCAAGTTCTTCTGACCACTGCAGCACTTCTTTCGCATTCTGGCTGGGCTGCTCAACCGTGGGTCACCGGGGGTCCAAAGTCCTCTGTCCGCCGCTGGTTCTCATTTCGGCATCTTGTCTCCTACTGGCTCCAACTCCAACTGGAAGTGACCCAAGCCCTCTGTGGCACCTGGTTATATAATTATCTGACGTCCACCTGCTTGTGCTGTTCCTCCGCTTATTTACACCGGTGCATCTCTTGATTGACGGCTCGGTCGAGGGTCAATATATAACAACGTGATATTCCGAGCAATGTTTATAACAGACATATTAAGTAATTTTTAAAGTACAATTAGTTTAATGGATAATTACTTCTTGAATATATATTTAAATATATATTAAAATGCAATTGTTTTTATTCATAGCAAGTAGAAAGAAACAGAGGGTCGACTTTTCTTTATTCAATTTTACTTTTAGTTTAATAGTTAAATTATAGATTATAAACAAGGAAAAAGAGAATAGTAAAAAGATTCCGATACTTTATAACAACAATATAATTGTGTAATTACTTAAATATCACCAGTTTTTTTACGGCAGTTGTAGTATGTACAACATAATTTCCTATTTGGATCGTAATGATTGTTATTTGAGTATTTTACTAATAATTCTGCTTTTGATTTTTTTTTCTGCAGAAGAAATATAATAAGGACAAAAAAGAAAGAAAACGAAAGTGAAAGAGGATGGAAAATTGGTAATTATTAAGAAAAAAACAAATCGTAGCCTGACTTGATAGTCTTTTCTTTTTGTTTTTATCAATCTGGGTAAATATAGCAATTATTTGGGTACGAAGGATTTCACTATCATGTGCTTCCAAATTATTGGTAGGGAAATTGAAATGTTTGCCTTGTAAATTCGCATCGCTAAATACAAGTTATGATTAAGTGTTAGTCAACTTTTTAGACCCAAGCGATCGGTATTTCCGACGCAAACTAAAAGTACATACACCCAGCATGCCAGAATTTCCGCGGTGGATTCATTACTTCTACATTGAGATTACAAATAAAATATTGCAATTTGTTATTTTAGAAATAATTTTTTAAACCTTTAATATATTTTAAAAGATAGGTATGAAAGACCTAAATTCGTGGGAGGCTCAGGATTAAAAAGTTTAAGAGAAAATATTATATAGCAAAAGACAATTCTGAACTTAAACCGTCGAAATAAAAAGAGGAAATCACTACACAATCTCTTTTATGATTAGTCAGTGTGATACGCTGCAAGTTGATAAATGAAGTTCTGAAGGGGCGTGGCTCATTTCACTCAGCTTATCGCCATTTTAAAGCTTGAAATGTTAAAGGTGCTGCACATTTTATTTCTTTCTTTATTTTTGGCCTCTATGACTTCTGTTAATCACATCAAGCAACAAAGATGGTCTTACAAAGTTATTACTCATGTATACATCACCCTCAAATTTTGGACCAAATGTATCGGTCTTAACTGAACAACAATATCTATCTACGATTTTCTCTCCCCGACAACACTGTCATCATCGACGTATCTACATTTATAGCCCAGTTGGCTGAGTCTGTAGAATACACTGATTGCATCTCCGCAGAGAGGTAAACTCCTCTCCATCGAGTGACATTATTACAATCTGATGATGAGACTACAGTGAAGCTAGAGCTTTGGGAAATGTGGAGTACCAATTCATAGACATTTCTCACAGGTCCATTCTCATGGTAAATTCTCTAGACAGCATACAGTGTCAGCACTGAACAAATGAGTGTAAGATTTTGTTGTTCAGCCTACATGAGTTTGTGGGAGAACGTCGCAATATATGTATTTATTATCATCTGCATCATAAGAATAAAATGTATATCATCAGCGTCGCGCTGATAGCACGGAGAACCTTGACTCTCTCTCTCTCTCTCTCTCTCTCTCTCTCTCTCTCTCTCTCTCTCTCTATTTTCTCGTCCGTCCTTATCGTCCATCTCTCCTGGCATGTCTTCTAGACAGTATCTCGTAACCGTACAGTGCTGATGTCAGTTTTTGCTGGTCGGCTAGCACTTATGGGTCAATGTGTAAGAGCCCTCAATATAACCTCGCTTATGAGTTCGTCCTTACTTCTCTGGTAGTGACCAGTATGTCTTGTTTGTGTTGTATGTATTGTGAGATCGGAGGCAAGTTACTGTACACTATCTGTTTAGTGCGGTTCTGCTTCCAGTAGTTGTTCTTGTTAGCATCTAGCTTTTTCATGAAGTAATGATCAAATAATTTGTACATTATTGTGCAGGTGAAATCTGAAGAGAAAAATATCATTTGTCAATATCTCAAAGTAAAAAAAAAAGAAAAGACAAAAAGAAACTACTTAGATCAAGATGGAAATGTAAATACAAACACAGATAACAGATGAAAATGAAGTGGGGAGTCTCCGTGGTGTCATGACAAAGATATTGGTTTGTGACATCGTAGTAAGCGAGTTCAAACTCCCGTCGCGCTAGTAAGTTCTCTTTTGGACTAATACTCTAGGGAAATGTATGAACCTCCCTCGCCTCCGAACAAATAAAATAGTACTACCTCTTGTCTTCGACAAAAATAGCTTTGGCATTAAATAGCCCATGAAGGTTAACATACCATTAAACAACGAAAGCAAACCAAGATGGAAATGTTGAGAAAGTGAGTTAATCATATAATTAGAGAATGAAACACAATAGACTGTAAATGATTCAGTGGGACGGAATTTTATCTGGAATTATGCAAAAATGCTTCAAACCTACAACCAACATCCGTTTTTCATTTTTTATAGGAAATTACTTTTCTAAAAATCATTTTCTGGTATCACTTGTAAATATCAGTAAAATAACATGACGCCACCCACTGATGGGGATAATAAAACATATTACAAAAAGTCGTATTGATGACACTAAAGGAAACAAGTCGTGGAAAAACCGGAAGTAATGCGTGAAGGAGATCAGGTGTTGCTAGACAACGGGGATATCTGATGATACGAGGGTAATGGTATCACGGAGCCAACATGTCTGTCGGTCAATTGGATTAAGTTCGTTGGAGAAGTTTGAAGCGGACTCGAAATGAAGTTGGAGAGGGGCGATTATACTGTTTAGTCGAAATACGATCGGAATCGTATTCGGTTAACTGTGAAGTGTTGAGCAAAAGAAATCCATTGACTGAACAATGAGGAATGTGGCATTGGAAAACCCCAAATCCACCTACCGTTTCCTCGATGAAGCAACTATTTTTTCTTTTTTAACTTTGTTACTTTTTTGTCTTACAAAATTGTCACTAAAAGTACAAAAAGTAAACTCTCTCTCTCTCTCTCTCTCTCTCTCTCTCTCTCTCTCTCTCTCTCTCTCAAAATAATTCTGAGCGTTATTGCCTTTTTTCTTTTTCTTTCTTTTTTGACTCCCTTAAAAATCTACATTTATTTCCCGTCTTCTATATATCTCAGTCTTTTACGTTCTTAACAATCTCGAAAAGAAATGAATGAAATGCCTCTGAAACCGCTGGGTTTATCTGTGGGGCCATAAAATGGTGTTTCAACTCTTCACTGGAGTGAGACAACTGTGTAAAAGCGGAAAGGAGCAATTGTCCATTAGATCATTCTATCCAGATCTGATTACGAATTTGTTCAGATCAATTTAAAAAATACACGAAATAGTTAACATATCTTTTTTATCGACCACTAGGCGAAATCAAAGAAGAATCAGAAAATAAATATTGGTCTAGTTTCGTTTGGTTTGGCTTTATGACATCTCAACCATTGTAGGTTATTTAATTCTAAATCCATTTTCATATATATAGTAAGTAAGCTGGCGACCGTCTACCCAAAGACTCCCTTTTCAATAGGTAGGAGAGGTGTAGGAGAGGGCGCTACTCCTTTCTCTGGATTGCTCCACTTTACCCTTGATACGTACCTTATACTGCTGAGTGTTAAGCAAGGAAGTATCAAGTACCATTTTTGAAGTCTTTGATATGACGCGACTTGGGATTGAACCCAGGTCTCCCAGACCATTGGCGAACACAAATGGTTCTATTTCAAACAATTTATTTTAGCATTAGTACACAGTTTAGTTATATATGACCCGTAGATAGGACTTTATCAGATGCTACCATTATTGGTCAAAATGGACCTGGGAGTGATGGCAGCAAAGGAGTACTCCGTGTTCCCTAAATCACCAGCATCACTGGAGCCTCACCATCAGATTGTTTAGTGTCATATATCAGGACACTCTTTAGGGGAGTCTTTCTCTCTGCAGAGATGCAGTCGGTGTATTCTACTGCCCCAGCTGACTGGGCCAGAAAATAGATATGTGTCCGAATTTTTCCTGTTATCAAGCAATAGTCATAAACAATAAAAGGTCATAACCATTATTGTGTTAACATCGAAGATAGAAGCCAAGTCTCTCAAATAGTAAAAAGATTGATATTTTCAACGAATAATGACGATAGTTGAGACCACAAGGCGTTCAGTGAATTCGACCAAAATGTTGTTACACCAAACAGAGATGCACATTGTTTAAAGTAAACCGCGATTATAGAAAAGAAAATATAAAACTCCTGATCTCACTAAAAAAAAGGAGAGCGAAAATACAAAAGTAAATAGAAGCTGGGTCACATGTTTAACTGATGAGTAGAAAACAAGGACAGTCTAACCGAGCGATCAAGACTTCTGGGATTTAAACGAGCGACTTACATATAGGTTTAGGAATAAAATAGGTTTGAAACAAAGGAACTGAAATTAGTAAATTGACTAGTTGAAAGCCAAACTGGCTTGAGGACAGCATGATCAACTAAATGAGCTAAAATCCAGTTGTGCTGGAATTTAGTGATGCAGAACCTATATAGATTAAAGTACAAACATCGTTACAAGCCTCTGCAACTGAGTATCGAAAAGGTAAATGCTGCAAAACGCGGTTTACAGCAAGGAGATAGTTTGAAAGTTTATCGTGTCAATTTTCCATTGTCGCATAACATAAAAGAGTAAAGTTGGTTGATCGAAGTAGAAAAGTAACGAAATTGTGAACAAAGATTCCGTGATAGAGATAAAGTTGGGTTGATAATGTTTGCTTTTCACGGTGAAATACAGAATAAAAGCCGTTAATTGCAATGATAACCGATAAAGACTTTGTTTCATCTTAAAGGAAAAAACATTATCGTGTTTCCTTGGGCTTCTGTAAGAAGAAATACCTAAATAGATTAGCAATGTCAAAAAAAAAATCAATGAATGGAATAAGGCTATTATATTAGCGTTATAATAATTATTGATTCTCAGGAAAAAAATTAGAGCGGGAAAAAGCGAGAGATAGAGAGATCAAAGGACAATAGAATGTTAAAATGAGTCTTGACAATAGCAGTTCTAAAACAACCGCAACACTTAATTGAGATCTTTCTGTGTTTCTGCATATCGAAGGTGATTGCGTTTTTAGTTTTACATTCGCTAAATGTAATAGTTAAATTCCTCCCTTAGAAGCAATTTTTTGTTAGTGAAAGAATATTGGAGTTATAAGAAAGCAAATATAAAATGGTTTACATTTATATTTGTATTTCTAATTCCTATTTTATTTCAATCGAGGAATGAGACAAGAAAAAAGATGTAACCACAAAATGTCACGCAGAGAAAGTTTTTGTAAGCTCATTTTTTACAAGATGGACTAAATAATTATCTCGATTTTTCTCGGCCAGTAAAACCAAATTTTATCACAGCAATAAATACGAAGTTAAATCAAAACATCCTTGGCTTAATAGATAGGTTTTCATTAGATAATGTCCGAGCAATATGATTATCGAAGAAACATTGCGTTAAATATATTGATAAGGAAGATTATGTTGAAAGATAAGTAAGTCTGAATATGTGCGGTTGTGGATCAATTTCTCCGAGAGCCGTTCTGATCGTTCCAAAAAAATTTCCTATCTTCAGATCAGATACGATTGAGACCAAGTACATTATAAAACTTATCAGCAACAGCAGTAAGGGTTATGCCTCTGTGATTTTGAGGTTGCCTTTTCTTGCGGAAGGAGACGATAAAATATTTCATCCATTTCTCTTTCGTATTTTGTCTATACTCAGCGTTGTGTTATCGAAGGAGTGTCAACTTTTCTTGTCTTCCATACTTCAGGAGGAATTTATCAATGTCTGCAGTTTTTCCGATTTTATCATTTTCAGTACTGTGTTCTGTAAACTCTCTAAGTTTGATGTCTCGTTTGCCATTAATAATTATTCAGTAACTAGCTAACGATATAAAATCATTGTTAAAATAGTAATTGTACAATCGGTTTTAAAACAATTTGTCTAAATTTGTGAGATAAAGCGGGGTGTGACCTTGTGGTGTAATGGTTGCAGCGCTTGACCGCGGAATCGTAATAGGCTAGTGCGAACTCCAGTCGCGCGATTACGTTCACTATCGGCTAAATTCTTGAGAATGGTATGAATCACCTTATCCTCCTAGCTATAGGTTAAATAGTATCACTTCGGGTAAGATGGCTTTGGCATTATATAACCTACAAAGGTTTATACTACTTTATGAATCTGGATAATGTTTATCATTTATCGGACTATTATCTACATTGGCCTTCTTTTGGTGTTACAAGTTAAACTTGAAGGCCAACACGAAACTTCGACCAGAACCCTTGAGGATTGATAGTTCATATTCCGTTAACTATAACAATGTACAAATGTTAAGGTAAATTGTTTAGTCCCAGAAATTAGCTTATTTTCAAGAGGACAAATGAGGTAACTGTGTATGGTTCAAGAGCTTTTCAATGAAACCATCTGGAAGTTGCAGGTTCAATCCTGACTGCAGATTTCATATTCGTACTTATACAAACGAGGGTTATTCAAAAAGTTCTTAGCCTCACCCAGAAAGAAGATCATTGCTAAACATTTTTGTTGTGGCAATACGCTGACAGTTATTTTAAAACTAGAAAAATTAATTCAAATTTTCTTAGTTTAGTAATATGCAAATATTCCTATCATTTTTACGAGTACAATACTATTTATTTCACAAATTATCTTCTATAGAAATTTGTAGAAAGAATATATTCCATTTAAATATCTGTCTTTTATACGAATTTCAGAAACGCGTATGTATTTTCTTCAATCTAAATTGAAAGTAATATTTCACTCTCAAGGATTAATCTGTTGAGAAAATGCAAAATTTGTTATTTACAAAAGTAATTAATCCGTAAATAATCCCAGTAAACATAATCATGCAAAAATATTTCATTTGAATGGATTGTTTCCAACCAACTGACATTTTGAGATCAAATGTTACATTGCGGAAGTATTGAATTCAATAATTATGATCCAATTTGATTGCATAATAACAAATTATTTTCTATATTATTATTTAATGTTCTCAATGATGTAATCATGCGTTTACGAGGATCACTAAATAAGTTTCCAGATGTTTTTTCTCATGGGCACTTTTATTGATCGTACACACATTAAACTCTCGTCCCCTTCGAAGTAATCTCCTCCCGCTGCAATGCGCTTGTTGCACCGTTCCAACAACTTGTGGAAGGCCCCATGGAAGTGCTCTTGTGTGAGCATGTCAATGACCTTCGTCACAGCCTCCTTTATCTCCTCAATTGTCTCATAACGACAGCCTGCGAGCTTAGGAGATAACCAAAAGTCACAGGGAATAAGGTTTGGACTATAGGGAGGGTGACGAACTGTCTTGATGCCCATCTTAGTCAAATAGTCCGTGACAAGGATGGTGCATTGTCCTGGTGGAAATGCCACTGACTCGATTTGAACAGTGCTGGCCTCTTCCGGCGGAATCTCTTCCTGCACTCCCTTAAAACCTCAACATAGTAACCCTAACCCTAACTCTAACCCTTTGGCCAATCATCTCTGATGTATTGACTTCCTTACTCCTCCCACACCTCTCATCATCCCTCACAGACTCCCTGGCCTCCTTGAATCTCTTATGCCACTCAAAAACTGATGCTCGATTCATGCAAGATACTCCAAAAGCAGTCTGAAGCAATCCATACATTTCTGTGGCATTTTTTCCAAGTTTAAAAAAGAATTGTATTGCATATTGTTCTTTTAAATTGTCCTCACGTCCAAATTGTATTTTTGAAATTCACCGGCTGTGACAATCAGGTTTTTGTAGGGTGTATTCCAATTGCTGCTCTAGCTGTTTATTTAAAGCTGAAATCATAAAAATTGGTCAGTCATCTCATAAGATGTATAGTGTGACGCGAAAAATTTTCTAATCCCAAAAACGGGACTTTATTTTCGCACGTGTGAAAACGGGGCAGACGGGCACTTGACCCCTCGTAGAATAAGTCCTAATTCAGAGTTTTTTTCTCGGGCACATAAGAGCTGGCATATTATGTAGGGGATTAATTTATGGCTAGACTGACCGCCGCTGGCAAGGGGTTCCAAATTTCACACTATACACACACCCACCAAGCCCACTAGTCTTCCTCCCCTAGAACAATGGAAGATATGGACCTCTAGGTTTAGACGTAATAATATTAATTATAGTAGTCGGCAATTCCGGTTTCCCGTGTGATATTTTAAAGGAATTTATAGGACAATTTTAAGCGAGCATATCATAAGGCGAATAGAAGCTGAAAAAGAAACATGAAATAACAAATTCGTAGCAGACCCCACAAATAACAACTTCAAGCACGTGGGAACATTAAAATATATCAGTCCTTTTTACTACACGCAGATATACACTTTCAACGTATCAAATATATCATAAATGGATAGTGCGTGAACACAAATGTCTTTCTTCTTTTCTTTTCTTTCGTTTTCCGTCTTTCTTCAACTTGAGAGAGAGAGAGAGAGAGAGAGAGGGTATATAAAATTGGGTATAAGGAGAAACAGTCCCAAAGTTTACTTATCTTATTTCAATGGATTCCTGGGGAGAATCTTTCTTCTTTTACGGGCTCTTCTTTTACCCGGAGTTCTTGGCTTTAGTTCCGTCCGCCACGAACCCTGTCCAACAACTAATTTTCTCTTTTCCTTTTTCCGCTGACGGGAAGAAGGTGCCACTTCCGTTTTAGGGTCCCAGCCAATCATTTGGCTTCTACCTTCTTCCTTCCCGTGTCAGGCGACCCGAGTGAGGTCACAGAGTACCAACATCTGTTGGTCTCCACTCTGACCCACCTTCTTTACTTTGACGGCTTGCTACTGTTAATTCACGCACGGGGAATAGTAGTAATCTTATTTCTATCTTCTCAGTGGGACACCACGTGACAATAGCAATAACATACTGAATTTTCAAGAGTCTACGACAATTTTAAATACCTGTACAAAAAAGCCTGGAATGTTATTGAATGCACCATGTATGTGTCTTTTTTCATAGGGACATAACGAGGGACGTCTGAAAAGTTCATAACAATATGACTAAATAAGGTTTATTTTTCAACATTGGCCTATAGGTGAGACTGTAACAGGTATTACCTCCTCAGATCCGAGCAATCCTGGGAGTAATAACCAAAACTGAACCCCGCCATCAGACACGGTTTCATCCTTGCAACCCACTGACTTCTACCGTCGGTGTTGCAGTGCTTGTATATCGTCATGAACAGCAGATATAATGTTATCAAATGAACTTCTCAGTCAATGAGCTTTTCAGCACACGTTCGTAGATTAGAATGGATATACGAAGTTTGGTTTCTTGTTTTGGTTTCTTTGTTTAATGGCATATCAATTTTGTGGGTTATTTAATGCCGAAACCATCCTTGTAGAAAAAGAGTGGTAGAAGTATTTAACCTATAGCTGGAGGTAATAAAGGGCTTCATACTATTTATATGAGTATTAGTTCGAAAGTGAACGAAATAGCGTGATTGGCGTTCGAACTCGTTTACTACGATATTCCAGTTCAGCATGTTAACCCTCTTTCCTCCGGGGAATCACTTGACATACGAGGGTCAGCTGAAAAGTCCATTCGCTGATCAAGATACTCTCATTGAATGTGACCAAATGAGGTTCATTTTTTAACATAGTCCCTCTTGCTGTACAGACACATCTTCCATTGATTTTGCTGTGTTTTGATCCCATTGGTGAAAAAAGCCATCAACAGCAGATAGGACGTCTTAATATAAACTTTTCAGCCAATGAACTTTTCTGCCCACGCTCGAAACATACTGCATTGAAAAGTTTATATTTCTCAATTCCATTACAACATTTTGGAATAGAACAACTGTAATTTGGCAAAAGTTCTTTCTTTTCAATCTGATGCTAAACAAGATCACTGCCAAATAAATAGAAACGCACTTGGGATTTTGGTGAAAAGTAAAAACACGTACACATTGGCAAATAAATACAATGAGCCACCTAAAAAGACACGCGGGAATAGACGCAAATTTATATGAGCATAAACAAAATACAGACACGCTTCTTCGCCAAATTCTTTGATATACTAATTTTTTTAATCTTCGAAACAACCAATAATCAATAACTGGAAAGAAACACCCAGATACATTCACAGCAAAAAGTTTAATATAAAATTAAATACTAATCTCGAAATGATCTTATGTGACACACCTAGAAATTAAAAAAAATTGTTTTATGCTGTTGAAACTTAGAAAATTTGCGATCAAGTTTCTTTTAAAAATATTGTGTCTTGAGTATGACACTAAACAGCATCTTACTGCTAGAGTTTAGATCTGGAGAATGTGGAGTAGCCTTTCATTGCCATTAATTCCAAGTCCACTCTTAACCGGAAAGATATTACCTGACCTGTTAGGGTTTCATCTATGGATCAAATAGATCTGTCTAAAAATTATTCCTATTAGATATCATGCGAAAAAAACGAAAAAATCTTGAGAGACTACAACACAAACAGCAAAAATATGGATGAATTAACTAACCTCTTGATATAAGATAATCCTAGACGAGTTAACATGCAGTTAAAATGAATGAATCAATCAAACGATCAAGATAAACAATATTGTAAACGTATGTGTTTACAACTTAAATCCTCTTTGTTTATTCATTTAATAATCGCAATACATATTTGCGTGTTATCACTCTCATTTTCTTTGTTTTCTTGCGGAATAAACTACCTTTGCATCACTAATATAACTGATATACTGGATAAAACTTTTATCAAATCAAACATATTTAACACTTCAAAGGAATTGAAATGTAAAGCCAGTCTATTGGTCTGAATTTCAGTAAGCAGGTAAAAATAGTGTGACTATTTTATCTGCATAAAATTGTGTGACATTTGTTCGAATTTCGTTTGTATATAAGTATTTTCTAATCATGTGTTTGTATGTCTATTTAATAGTCTGTCTGTTTCTCGAATCATATATATATATATATATATATATATATATACCCAACTTCTCTGTGAAGAGCAGGATGCGATACAAGGTCATTTTTTAGTGGAGTGTAACTGGCCTGAAATCAGGATTTTCTTTCTCCAAGACTAGTTGCCACACCAAGATTAAAGAGCCCAGACTGCCTTACTGCTTAACTATGAAAGAAGGGAGAATAGTTCGATAAATATCTTTTTCGTTTTTTATTGTTCTCAGAAATACAAACAGTCTCATCTAGGATTGGAACACGGATGGCAGAATCCATTTCCAACAAAGATAACTATTGCACTCGGAGTCTCTCTCTCTCTCTCTCTCTCTCTCTCTCTCTCTCTCTCTCTCTCTCTCTCTCTCTCTCTATACATATATATATATATACGGTAACACACACACACACACACACATATATATATATATATATATATAGAGAGAGAGAGAGAGAGAGAGAAAGAGAGTGGTGAGCTGGAGAAATTAGGGACTTCTTTTGTTAAATTCTTACCAGTTTAACTGTGTTCAACTTGGTATATTCAATTGTATGTATCTATATCGGTTAATATCTATCGAGCTTTCTGACCCCTTTTATATATATATATATATATATATATATATATATATATATATATCATTTAATCCAGGAAATCCGGAGTTAGGAACAATTCCAAGATGGACCAATAAAATATTCAAAAACAGAATATTAAATTAAAGTAATCACAGTCAAGAGCTTAATGTAAATAAAATCCACAGAGCAAATAATTTTCTTTTAAAGAAAACAACAATCGGTCAAGATAATAAATTTATTTCCATCCAGTTAAGAAGCATTGATATAAATCAATACTCTAAAAAAATAACAGGATTTCTTCAGATCAAACGAGAAAATGGATTAAACTATTTTTTTCACATTCACAACCAGACTTTAAAAAATAGCTCCTTATTTCTCCGATATAAAAGTAACCCATTAACTTCAAGTAACAATAAGTATCAACTTATTATGGCATGTAAAGGAACATCCGGTTGCATCATACTTCAAATTTTACTGAGGAAAAATTTACAGCTACAATAATACATGTCGAAACATTCAAACATTTATATAAAAAATTATTCAGGCATATCTAATTTTATAACATCAATTTTTATCATTAAAATAAACTAAAAAAAATTTAAAACTAATGTTATTTACTGTAAAATCCCTTGAAATTAGAACAATAGAGTAAAAATCACTAATATAAATCCAAATTCCAATTTATCTACCAATCTAATCATAGTTATTCATTTTTTATTTATTCATTTTTTATTTCTTTAATTATTTATTCTCTTATTTTTGAAAATAGTCAAAACATATTTCTATGTCTACATATAGCAATAAAATCACATCTCGAATTTAATACGTTAACAGGATCAAAATATAACATAAATTGTATCTTTTCTTCCAGACACAAATTATATCTTCCGTAAAGGCAGCAAGGCGGAGTAGATCTTTTCAAAATTTTCCGTTGAATTTTTGGAGTTTAACCCCTATTTTTCAACTTCCAAAAATATTCGGATAAAGATGTTTGATTTCTCAAGCGTTCATGAGGGAATGAATGAATAATTATTATTATATCCTAAATTTCATCTAACCGACGAAATTCCAATATAAATTTTTTATCTGTTACGTTACTGTTAACTTTTTAGAGCATTGATTTATATCAATGATTTTTAACGAGATGGAAATAAATTTATTATCTTAATGTGACTGATTGTTGTTTTTTCTGAAGAGAAAAAATATATGTATATATATGCGCACACACACACACGCGCGCGCACATATATTATCTTTGCTTACAAGAAACGATTTTGTACTTTCTTTCAGCAAACAATAAAAATTGTAAATTTGTAGATCAGATTTTTATTCATTTCTACTTTTATTCTTTCATCTGCCCTACACACGCATATATATATATGTGTGTGTGTGTGTGTGTGTGTGTGTGTGTGGAGAGAGGGAAGAGGAGATGGGGGATTTCTTCACGGGCACTACCTATTCCCTCGATTTAGAAAGGGGTAAAAGATGAATAGATCACCTGACGCCTAGCGCACCAAAAAAAAAAAGGAACGCCGACAAGATATGAAATCTCAAATCCGATAAATTCATGCATTGTTGTCTGTTTTACTAGGTTCATATGTGTATATTAATATGTACGTATTTATATCGGTTCATATTTACCCAGCTTTCTGATTCCCTATATGTATACGTCTGTGTGCCAATATATATATATATATATATATATATATGAAATCCATCTCTTAAAGACATTTATTTTACGTGAGAAATATCTATTTTCAACATAATATCCTTCCTTCTCAATGCACTAAATCTCTACACAGAACGCGTAAATCGACTACTCTACTGTAAATATTTCAAAATTCAGATAATAGCTGTATCAAGCTGAAGAATTATTGATCCGCAGGCCTATATATAAGTAAAGGTTTGTGATAAATCATTTTCTAACATTTTATCTGTGTTTCGATTCATCTTTCTAGTTCGTAAGCAATCACATTATGCTACAGGCATCTTGATTTGATATCAATTCATCCTTCAACGTTTGTTCGTATCCATATATTTCATTTCATATTCATAATTCTTTCTTATGTTTGCATCTGAGTTTATATCTAGCAAGTTACGCCTATTTTTCTATTTACAATCGTATCTATCAGTCATTTTTCTCGTCTATCCAGAGCTATAACTTGGACCTCTAAGTCTTACAAAAATTTCTATTTGTAGCATCTTTTAACATCATCTCTATCACATATATATAAATGGAGGTGCCCGTGGTGTAGTCGTTATCGCCGTAGGAAATGAACACGGCGATACGAGTTCAAATCCTGGACGATACTGATTGCATTTCACATAGCACTAATACCCTTGGGAAAGGTATGAATCCAATTATTCTCCCTCCAGCTATGGGTAAATAGTAGGACAGACTAGGTTCTTCAGCCTTGGTTAGGCAACTAGTCTAGGAGAAGGAAAACTCTGAATTCAAACCTGTTAAACTCCGCTTAAAAATTGACCTTGTGTCATATCCTGCCCGAGCGGAGGGGTTGGTAAATAGTATCTCTATCACATATATGATTCGGAGAAACCCTGTGGCGTAATGGCTAACGTGCTGGACTGCCATATCGTTGTAAGCGAGTTCAAACTCGAGTCATGTTATAAACATTCATTTTCGGACCGATACCCTAGGGAAAGGTATGAACCTCTTCATAACTAAGAGTTAAATATTTCCTCTACTGTTCTCCTACAAGAATGTCTTCGGCATTAAATAACCCACGAAGATTTATATGCCATTAATGATAAAGAAACCCAACCGATAATTTAAGACTGTTCATTCTTGATTAGCTCTTATATATAGAGTTCGAACTACAGATGCGCTATAACGTTCACCCTCAAACTAATACCTTTTGGAAAGGTATGAACCTCCTCATCCCCAGCTATGGGTTAATATTACCTCTACTGTTCTACAAGAATGGTTTTGGCCTTAAATAACCTCTGTATGTTGCTATGCCATTAAACAAAAAAAAAAAAAACAGACCACTCTTATGTATAGCACCATAAACGAGATAGCGATCGATATTATCGCTGTCTTTCTCTTCGTATGGTATTTTATTTGGTTTTTCTAAACACTTGAGCTGAATAACGTCCTGTCACTAAAATTGCTTTATGATTTACAGGCATCTCGATTTGATATGCCGGAATAAAAACAGGCAAAACCTATGTCAGTTTTCTATAAACTTTATCACTCTTCCGTCAAATTTAACAATGCTAGTAGTCTCAAAAGAGACATTTACTGTCCAGTTCTTTTTCTGCTTTAATTATAAGTTAGTTCCTCATTGTGTAATTCAGTGAAATACTGCCTTGGGATAGATTTGTCGTAATCTAGAAATAGTTTGAATTTTTTTCTTTCCAAGATTTTTAGATGGGTCGTTGATATTCAGCTTATTTTAAGACTCATCCATATCGTTGATTTTTTTTTTTCTTAATATTTCTGTCAGCCAGTTCCTAGGCAGAACAGAAGGCTACCTGAATCTCTGAACGTCTATGAGGCGGTTTCGGTGCCTGATTGATTTAGCTTTTTTTTTCTATCTATTCCTTTTTCTCATATGTCAAAATTCTATTCAAACACTAAAAAGTTCTCTCTTTGTCATTATGTGTGGTATTTAGTTTTGTGGTCAACAAATTTTAGGCTGTTTCTTTTGTTACTTAAAAATTGTGTCCAGAAATGACTAAATAGAATAACTATTACAATTACAGTCTAACAGGGAAAATGGATTAATATTTCTATCTGTATTAATAATTAAGAAAAGTAAGTCAGTTTACTGTAGGTTTGGTTTGATTCGGTTTCTTAATTTAATTAGTCTGAAAGTGAACACAGTAGCTGGACTAGAGTTTGAATTTATTTAAAAGGCCAAAAGAATTAATAATACAAAACATTATTTTAATAATTGAGATTTAAATAGAAGGAAATCATGGACAATGAGACGTAAATTGTGACGTTGGTGTTAACGTAGTTTTGTATTCAGACATTCACATAATCTGGCATTCGTGCTGGATGGGGTATCGAAACCAATGGCAGATTCGAGGCCCAAAGGCCCCCAACTTCGGCTAGGTTACCTTCGGGTGGGCGAGCTGCAATATTGACACCTTTGTGCCCCATGTATAGCACTAGACCTTGCTGTCTAGTTTAAGCTATAAACAGGCATCCATACCGGGAAACAGATTTGGGTCTACGACCAGCTTGGCTCATCAGGCCTACATTGCACAATGTAAGTCGATGACCAGCACAGACCAGCAGAGTTCGAGCCTCGGCTCGTGCCCGGCCTTCCCCTCCCCTAAATCCCCACAATAATCGGCCTTCAGGTCATTGATCTTGTGTCGAATCCTGTCTGGTGGGAGGCAGTGACAAATATATTCACATAATCTCCATTATAATTAGGTGTTCAACCACCTCATCACGATAATGGTTACATAATTTTAACCGGTATCCGTTGAGCTCAGGCAAAAACCGATTTCTAAATACTGCTTATCAAGATGCAGTCAGTTTCCATTTAGCTTAAAGATTAACGCAAAGTAACTTTCTTACAGACCTTTGACTTCGTACTAAGCTAAATTTAGTACGTATCAATTGTAAGCTTAGTCCATGTAATACATTACCCTAACTTAGTTTACCATTCTATATCAGACAAAATATCGTTTGAAAGCAAATTCTGGATTCTTCTGAGAAAGAATTAGTCTAAAAAATTATTCATTCAATTCTATCGATGCAAAACTGATTTCTTTTCGTTTCTTTAGAGATATAACCTCGCTCTTTCTATAAGTATACGCCTCACTAATAAATTGGTCGTTTTTTCTGGTTCAACTGCTTGAATACTACTCTGTCTCAAAATATTCAATCTTTGGTTTAAATCACTTAGGATTTTCCAAGAAGGAGCTGTTATCTTTCTAAAAACTCAGTAGGAAAATCAACGTACCTACGCAATTGACTGTGTTGTTTCCAGTTCTACAGATAGATAGATAGATAGATAGATAGATAGAAGATTTGATGAATGGATGAGGGAGAGAGAGGGAGAAGGAGAGGTGAGATAAAAAAAAAACTACTAGATATGAAACCATTTTGAAAACTTAATGTCAGTAACGCCTTTTTCAGGAAGTAATTAAGCAATATACATATATATATATATATGTGTGTGTGTGTGTGTGTGTGTGTGTGTGTGTGTGTGTGTGTGTGTGTGTGTGTGTGTGTGTGTGTGTTTGCCCGCGTTGGGTGTACATAATAAAAAGATGAATACATGTGAAATCATTTTGCCAAACAGTTAAAGAATATGTGAAAAATTCTCAAGAGCTTATATATAGATATATAATTTGTCGGCGATTGTTGTATGTATTCTTCTCTCTCTCTCTCTCTCTCTCTCTCTCTCTCTCTCTCTCCCTCTCTCTCAAAAAATATCTTTATTTTTTCTCTCCCTCTAAATTTCTCTCTGTCTCGATGTCTGTCTCTCTATGTAAATATCTACGTCTATTCGCACGTACGTGCGAATACGTGTATGTGTGTGTGCCATGTAAATCAGTGATTGCGTGTCCTTTCCTGTTTTGTAATTTTCAGGACCTGAACATTTTCTTTTATTACAAACTCGTCCCATGTATAAATATGCTTGACTGATTTCTTTCGTGTTTCAGAACCTTACAAATGAACACTTGGTCGATATTGACCTAATAATATTTGTTTGATATTGAGAAAATTGAGAAACCTTCCCACTTTTAGCCATTTATATATATTTTTTTAGATTACATTTGGCGAAGGTAATGAATCCCCTGAAGTCTTCACACAAAACAATTTGCCCACCCAGGGTTTTTTCTAGGCTCACTTTTTTTTTGTATCTTAGATAAAATATACTTCATTATTTACTTGTCTACAACGAAACCTTTCATCTTGAGATCATCTTTATATTCTTGTATTTCTTTTAAAATATTTTTCACTTGCTTTTTCTGCTTTAATGCATCGAGCTCTTTCTCTTCCAAATGAAAATTGTTCGCGGTCATATTTTTTTCTATTTTTTCTTTTCGTTTTTGTTTTGTTTTGTCTTGTTTTGTTTTGTTTTTATTCTTTTTTTTATCTATAACAGTGCTGTATGCGTTTCAAAACCAGTACACAAATTGTAGGATTTTGGTACTCTGCTTGTTTTCTCATGTTCAGTGATGTTTAAAATGTTGACAATCCGTTAATCCATTTAGATTTTTTTTAAATCGAGGATTTGGAAAATTCTTGAAAATTACAATTAATGCGAAAGCGGATCCTACAAAATTACCATTCTGTTGAAAATTAGACTGTAATTTGTATCCTTCTCTAAGTAAGCTCATTTTAAGTGCATTGCTCCACTAAAACTTACATTACGATGAATCCTCCCTGCATAGTTACGGTTACATGTACATAAATTTAACGAGAATTATTTTGTAAAATATCAATAGATATTACTTACTGAAGTTCTTGTCTATGTTTGGACATTATTTTACAATCAAGAAACAATTTAATAATTTTAGCATTATAATTTTCTGATAGAAATTAACATTGCAACAAATGTTCAATTGATTTTAAACTTATCATGTACGAACAATAATTTGGTATACATATATTACTGGTCTTTGATACACTGGAAAAATGTTTGCCGGTCGGCGAGATCAGAAAATATTAGTACCGTTGGTGCAAAATACATTTTCTTATCATTTTGATTTGTTGGTTCCTCTTTTAACTTTTATTTTATCTTTCATCTCCTATTTGTCTACATATAATCATACTCTTCTTCTTCTTCTTCTTCTTCTTCTTCTTCTTCTTCTTCTTCTTCTTCTTCTTCTTCTTCTTCGCTTTCAGCATCATTAACTTTAAAAGACAGAAAAAGAGAGACAGAGATCATCCTCTCTATCTTTTATTCGTTCTTTATTATATTCAATATTGCAGGAGTGGTCATGGCAAAAGATCGACTGACCACAACTCTTCAAAAATTTTCGGCAGTCTCTTCTATATTCCAGCAGATTCAATACTCGCATAACTTGTGCAGTTTCCTAGAATCTCCAACTTCAAAACTCTTTGATGCAAGAGTCTGTTCTTTCAGCTTCGGTTAATTGGTATCGCGTTGCAGATCAATTTCCGACTGCAGTTATTTTAGTAAACGCATAATCTAACCATCCCGTCACCACGTTTTGTTATCATTCATCTTCTTACCAACCCATCACTGTCAGACAATGAAGAGAGATAAATAGATGAATAGAAAGAAGGAGAGAGAGTGGAGGATTAAGAATAATGTTGCTGTAGCCACCCACGCTGTAACTTAAAACACAAATTCCCAAGATAAGTTTATAGCAAATATCTTTACCAATCCTTTTTTGGGAAGGGCCATCACACTTCTGAATATCTAGTTCAGCACCTTGCTCCTTGAACTTTATCTGAAATCAATCTAAGAAATATTATGGGATTATGTGATGACAAACGAAAAGTTTCTTGTTACAACGAACCTTTGACGTAAAAGTTGGTCATTTCGTCAGAAATCAACAGAGAATATGTTGGACAAGTCTATTAGGTCGGTTGCTGTATTAATATCAATGATTTTATCTATATTTATGAAAAGAAATTTTCGTTTGAAATAAATGTAAATGTCACACTTATCCAAGTACTATTTGTCTACTTACTGAGACATTTGCAAAAAGAAATGCAAATTTCGTTTATAAAGTGAACAGGCTCGATCGCTCAGATAAAATAAAACTGGAATTTTTCCTAGCTATAACTTGGATTCTAACAAAACGTTTTGGAAAAAAAGGCTATATGGGAACTAACAAAGGATGTTGCGTGCTGTGTTCAGCCAATCCTAGAAGCAACACCCTACAAAGCAATAGCTGTATGGCCGCTTTTCTCCCATCTCACAAACCATCCAAGTAAGAAGAACAAGGCATGCTGAGTACTACTGTTGGTCGACCAGAAAAAAAAAAAACTTACATTTATCAGCTCTGTGTTCACCCTGAATTTCGGCGATGTCCGTTTGGGACGGATTGCTAGAGAGAAAAAGGGAATTCATGCCGACAGCATGACTTGATGATGATGAGGAGGAGGAGGAGGAGAGGTAGTAGGAGGAGGAAGTTAAAATTGGTGCAGTAAATGTAAAAAGCGAGCCAAATTTGAATTCCACTTGAAACAGTCTTCATTCACTTTGCACTAATCCCCTTGGAAACAGTATAAATTCTTTCCCCCACCTCTCTCTCTCTCTCCCTCTCTCTCTCTCTCTCTCTCTGTTACATATTGTCCCCGGCCAAGCTGTGAAAAGAAGAAAAGCACCTGCGTAAATAACACGTGCATCCGGTCGAAGATTCCAGGGGGCGACCTTAACTGTCGAGGGGTTGAATTGAGTGCGAATTATGACGCTCGTAGGAAGTAGGTGTACGTCAAATTATTATATAACCCCAGCGACAGGAAGTTCAGATCAGTTGGAGAGAAGATGCTGGAATGAGAACCATGTCCCAGCAGAGGCTGAGCCCCCAGGTCCCCGGTTGAGCAGCCCAGGAAAAAGGGAAATAAAGGCTGTGATAGCCAGAAGAGTTGGGGAGTCAATATGTTGCAGTCTTTGTTCGGTCTCCAACTCCTTCTCAGACACAACCCTTTCAATAAAGTGAGAGGTATATTTTTCTAAAGGACTGTGTCCACTCGACTTTATTGTGTTGAATATGTATCTGCGTGCATCTGCATATGAGTATGAAATAGAAAAATAGGCGTAACTTGCTAGATATAAACTCTCTCTCTCTCTCTCTCTCTCTCTCTTAATCTCTCTCTCAATCTCTCTCTCTTCACAACAACTATAGGTAAAATAGTTGTGAGGATTCGGGATTTCTAAACTTGGTGAATAACTAGACTTGAATAAGTTTAATTGAATTCAAAACCAAATACTGGAGTCCCTAAGATAATCCAATATTATCCTGAACTTCGTTCTAGTAACTCTGTGACAATTCTGGTGCTAAACTAAATCAGCTTCGCTCTCGGCGAACTTCGTTGCCTCAAAGAGTGGATAATTTTTGCATGGAATCAGCGGATTTTGCATACGCCCTTACGCTGGCTTTCTCTTTGCTGAGAGTTTCTATGGTGTTGTGGCAAAGGTGTTTGACAGTGACATCATATTAAGGAAATTCCAATTCCCATCGCGATATTATGTTCACTTTCGGACTAATACCCTTCGGAAAGTAATGAACCTCCTTATTCCCTTGATATGGGTTAAATAGTACCATAACTGTTTTGTACAAAAATGTCTTTGACATGAAATAAACGACGTAGGTTGATATGTAACTTAACAAAGAAACCAAATCATACCTTTGTCTCCACATGACAGAATTGGCTCCATCAAAATCCTAGGCTAATACCATTTGGTATTTTTGACGTTTCTTTTTTTATACTTCTACCGTTGCTTTCTTTCTCTGTTGCTTCAGTTATTTTCATCTTTTTATCTGCATTTGTGAAGGCTATTTTGTGTTTTATTTTTATTTATTTATTTATTTTTTTTTTTTTTACTTATCTATCATTTTTTTTTTTTTTACCTTATCTGTCATTTCTCTGTCATTTTCATTTTCGCTTATGTCTTCAATTGATTCCCTTATTTTGCTCAATTTTCAACATTCTTAACGGATCCATATGATAATGTTGTCTAAAACTGCTTTCTTTTACTTCATGCTATTTTGGTCAACAACTATCTTTTCGTGTCTTCTTTTCTATTCTTTCACATTTACTTTGCTAATTTCTACAGCTAAATCAAGATAAAGCATGTATCTTAGTCTTATGAGTAGCAGATTTTTTTAAACCTTTATCGATTTATAATTTTGCTTTGTTCAGTATGCTTTTTATTATTCTTCTAACTTATTTTACCTCTAACATTTTCTATTCTATCCTTCAGAGGTATGTTCCTCATTTGCACCTTTCTTTATTTCTTTTAAATCTCTTTTTTAACTTCTTAGTACTTAACTTTTCAACTTCTCTTCATCCTTTTTTTCATTATATTTTCTTTATCTGTATGATATTCGTTCTTTCTGTTTCACGTTCTTTTCTTCCTTGTTCCTTTTTTTTTTTCAACTTCTGCTTGTTACTCTTTATCTACAGTCCACTATTTTTATACAATATTGCTCATTAGTATACTTACTATAATGTGCTATAATCAAACGGGTGACATCTCCACTCTAGACGGAACCCCTCTTAAACTAGTAGACAAATTCACTTACCTAGGAAGCAGCGTCGAATCAACCGAAAAGGACATCGACACGGGGTTAACGAAAGCATGGACAGCTATCAATAGGCTATCGATTATATGGAAATCAGACCTAACCGATAAAATGGAACTCAGTTTCTTCCAGGCAGCGGTCGCATCAATACTGCTATATGGATGCACTACATGGACTCTAACAAAACGGCTGGAGAAGAAGCTAGACGGCAATTGCACAAGAATGCTGCGAGCAATCTTGAACAAGTCCTGGCGGCAACACCCCACAAGACACCACCTGTGCGGCCACCTGCCTCCTATCACGAAAACTATTCAAGTTAGACGAACCAGACATGCAGGACACTGCTGGAGAAGCAGGGACGAACTCATAAGTGGACCCCCACACATGGCCGTACCAAAGCAGGACGACCAGCACGAACATACATTCAGCAACTATTTGAGGATACAGGATGTTGTCCAGAAGACCTGCCTGAGGCGATGAACGACAGGGAAAAGTGGCGAGAGAGGGTCAGGGATATCCGTGCTACCAGCACAACATGATGATGATGATGATGAGTATACTTACTAATAAGCGATCCCTAATTAAAAAGTTATTTTTCTTCTAAAGCAAATATATCAGGTTAACCGGACCATTGGCATAAAGATTAGAGTGTTCGTCAATGGTCCAGAAGACCGAGGTTTAATCCCAGGTTGAGTTATACCAAAGAATCAAAAAAAGATACTTGATGCCGCTTTGCTTAGCTCTCTGTACTATAAGGTAAGGATCAAGGGTTAAGTGGAGCAATCCAGGGAAAAGAGTAGCGCCATCCCCTACACCTCGGTGTAGTAACTATTGGAAGAGAAGCCTTCGGGCCACCCTCGACTACGGTCGCCAACTTTACTTATTTATTTCTATCGTCATATTCCTCATTAAAAACGGATATTGTTAGATATTATTTATTACCAAAATGTACAGCATTGAAACACTGTAACAAAAATATATATGAATATGTAGCATTAGAAAAATAAGTTTTCCTTTACGCAAGTTTTTTACATAGGAAGTATATTTTCCAACCAATATTTTTTTTTTGGTTACAAGATTGGTTGGTTAGTTGGGTTTTGGGCATATCAACCATTGTAGGTTATTTAACGCCAAATCCATTTTTAGAAAATAGTTCTATTTCAAACAATTCAGTTTAGTAAAGTACGCAGTTTAAATATAAGTACAGTTTAATTGTGAAAAACATTTCTATTTCAAGCTATTCAGTTTAATCAAGCAGTTCTAATTCAACAAATTCAGTTTAGTGTAAGCACGGATCTTATTGGCACACAGTTAAATGTCAAAACAGTTCTATATTAAACAATTCAGTTTTGTGCAAGTACACTTTTAATGTCAAAAACAGTTCAATTTCAAATAATTCTGTTTACCATAAGCACGCAGTTTAAATGTAAGTACGGTTTAATTGTCAAAAACATTTCTATTTCAAGCTATTCAGTTTAGTCAAAAAATTCATTTTAGCATAAGTACGCCATTAGTTCTATTTAACAAATAGATGGGTCCCTATCAGGTGCTACCACGCCGGGCCAGAGTGGACTTGGTAGCAATGGCAATGAAGGCGTGCTTCCCATTCCCCAAAGCCCCAGCATTACTGGAACCTCACCATCAGATTGTTTAGTGTCATATCCAGGACACTCATTGGTGTGGGGGTCTTACCCCTCTGCAGAGAAGTAGTCGGTGTATTCTACGGCCCCTGCCGACTGGGAAAAGAGTTTCAAGTATTGCAACTAAACACTTATTATTCTATTCATCATTACTCATTCGTTGATTGGTTCCAAGTTTTCTTATGTATCACTAATAATTCAATGAAACATCAGTCAAGTTACAATGTTGTACAGATTAGTAACAGATAATACCTAATACTATCCGCATTGCATAATAACATTCCAACAGAAATAACATCCTAGTATCTCTGGTTTAGAAGAAAAAAAATTTTAAAGATTAGTATACATGTAATTATGAGCAATTTGCTTCACTTTCTTTTGATATTTTTACTCTTCTTTTCTTCCTTTAATTATTATCTGGCTTTCTTTTTTTCTCTTACTTTTTTTTCTTACTTCTTTCCCTTTCTTTCGTTTTTCTTCTTTCTCTTTCTTTTATTTTTCTTTTCTTTTTTCTTCTTCATCTTAATCATTGTCACACTACCTTCGCTCTTTTTTCTTCTTTTCTATTATTATTTCTCAACCTTTTTTTGAAATCCCTCTTACACTTTCTTCTTTTTCTTAGTTTTATCACTTTTCATTTTACATTGTATCCCCCATCACTATCACCTTTTGTTGTTGTTGTTTTGTTTTGTTTTTGTCTGAATGGAAGTTCCTCGGGCGTAGTGGCTAACACACTAGACTCCAATAATCGTAGGACGGGAATTCGAATTCAGGTTGCGCTATTACGTTCACTTTCGGACTGATATTTTTAGGAAACGTATGAACTCCCTTATAACCACCAGCTACGGGTAAAATAATATCACTGCTGTTCATCAACAAGTAAAGTTTTGACATTAGATTACCAATGGATGTTGATATGACATTAAACAAAGAAACCGAACAGAAACCATTTTTCTCCACCTGTTTTTTCTTTTTATTCAATCATTCCCCACAATTTCCTGCTCCTCTTCTTTCTTTCTTTCTTTCTTTCTTTCTTTCTTTCTTTCTTCTTCTTCTTCTTCATGATGTATTTATTTTCTTATTTAATTAATTTTCCATTCTTCTTCTTTCACGATTCTTTCTACAGGGTGGAACGATAAAATTGTCATCCTAAAGAAAACAACACTACAGCTTTATTTTAAAACCTTTATTGAAAAAATCAATTCAGGTAACGTCATTATATAGAAGAGCTGATATCTATTCAATGTAGCCGCCTTTAGTCTCAATCACCGCCTCGATACGGACCCGGAACTGGGAGCATGCCTTTTCCACAAGCGCCGGCGGGAGCTCAGCGAATACTCGGCGGATTGCGGTAATCAGGCTGGCTTTGGTGTTGTGGAAGGTCACGTTGGTGATGTTCTCAACGTATGACTAAACGAAGTAGTCCAGCGGGTTCAGGTCGGGGGAAGAGGGGGGCCAGTGAGAGAAGGGTACAAAGTCGTAGCACTCCTTCTGAAGCCAAGCCTGAGTTTCTTTAGACTTGTGGGCCGGCGCCGAGTCCTGCTGCCACATCCAGGATCATCCATCGGCCACCTGATTGCACCAGGGGATTACCACACACTTCAGCATATCCAAGTACACTTTGGTGATGACTTTCAAGCCGACTTCGAAGTTGTGAGGTGTCATGATGTGGCCCTCACTTGAAACCACACCAAAGACCATAACAGTAGCCGGAAACTTTGTTTGCATCACCCTGGGCATGTCCCTGTTATTCATGGCAATCCAGATTTGCATTTTGAGGGTGCTGGCAATGGTCCTGTTGTCATAACTTGGATCGGTAGAGAGCATGCATTGTACAGCGGCGCATCTCTGATCTCGCTCGTTGAACAGTATGACACTTTCAGACATGATAGAAGGCTCCTATCGCTCTAAGGATTTGTACACACCTGGCCAACTAGTAGATGGTCTACAACAAAAAAGAAAACCGGTTTTCATTGAACGGAAATGGAATCGTGTCGTCTTTTCTTGGGCGACAATTTTATCGTTCCACCCTGTATATATTCGACCTCCTTCATCCAATAGCCAAGTCAGCTGAAACCGTAGAATACGCCGACTGTATCTCTACAGAGAGGTTAGACCTCCCCCAATGAATGTCCTGGTATATGACACGAAGAAAATCTGATGGTTAGGCTCGAGTAATGTCTTTATTGCAATTGTTCCAAGGTCAACTCTGTCCCGGGGAAATAGAAGCTGATAAGGTCCTATTTATGGGCCAAATAGAACTGTTTGACATTTAGACTGTGGGTAAACAAATGACTTACGCTAAATTGAATTGCTAGAAATAGGACTGTTTGATCATTTAACTGTGTGTAAACAAATGACTGATGTATAATTGAATACTTAGTTAAACATAGCAATACTTGGAAACGTTAAACTGTTTGCAAACAAATGAGTTATGTTGAATAGAATTATAAGAGTTAGATAGCATTACTTGATTTCTTTTTTTACCTTTTCCCCTAAATTGAATCATTGGTATAACAGAAAAACTTGGAACCATTTGACTGTTTGCAAATGAATGAAAAGTGTTGAATTGAATGATTAGTGTTAAATAGCAATACTTGTAGCAACTTCATTGTCTACAAACAAAGGATTGGTATTGAATAGAATTATCTGTGTTTGATAGAAATAATTGAAACCATTTAACAGTGCAGAAATAATAGCAATATTAATGTGAAAACAAATAAGTTATCTCATGTAAAAATAGAATTACCAGCAAACAAATGACTGGTTTCAAATTTTGACTGTTATATAGTAATACTTGAAACCATTTAACTGTGTGCAAAAATGAGTTCAGGGTCGTTAAAAATGTTACCTACAAAATGTGTTTATATATATATATATATATATATATATATATATATATAAACATCGAATAACCAATATACCATAAAATCAAACCAAACCAATCCTTTTATTCTCTTCATCTTTTTTTGCTTCCATTCCTTTAATTTCTTTTCCGACTTGTTCAAACCTTTTATTCCCTCAAATATTTGGGTTTTCAATTCATCAATTAATTTTGTCTTCGATTCTAATTATCTCCCTTTCGTTTTTAGTCTGTTTTTCCACTCTGCTTAAGCATTTTTCATGTTATTTTTTAATCCAGCTTCTCTGTATTTGCTCGACTAAACCTAATCAGTCTTTTTTCATCATTATTTTCCCTTGTTCGCACATTATACATTTTTTCTAGTCGTCAATCGAAGATTCAAATTCACCATTTTTTTGTATTATATTTCACCCAATTTTGCCATTAATCACATGAGAATTTTTTCAATCCTCCATTCTTAAAATTTGGCCAACAAATCAAGGCAACAATAAGTTATCTATCTATCGGCAAAGAAAGACAGAAATTGTAGTCTATATCGTTAACAGATTAATTTCTATCGAATGAAGATTGCAGTGATTCAGCTTAGAAAAAAAACGCTGATTCAAAAAAAAATGTTGCTTTTTTAATTACATTCTTTATCTTTTATCTTATTTTATTTTATTGGAATTTTTCATCACTTTTCCATACTCTTCATTTTGTATATTTCATTTAGAAAATCAACAGCATAATCCTTAATTCTATTAGATTATTAACAATTTTTGCGGTTCCTTCTCTGGATCTGTTGCTGGTGCGAGTTTAACACTTCAGAAACGAATTAATAACGACCATCTGATTCGTTTATAGAGGGATGTTTTATAGAAAAGAGATTTTAACATATCTCATATAGTTTTATAGAAAAGAGATTTTAACCTATCTCATGTAGCATCTCCTTACAATAATCGATGAGAAGGATTTTGTCGTATTGTCTTTCTCTATTATTTCATCTCTGTTTCTAATTATAACAATCATGCAGTCAAAATCTGTTCTTTGATTTTAAGATATAAACTTTTGTTTGTAAGATTTTATCAACATCACATAATTATCATTATAATACTGCTCGCAACTTTTTCAAAGGTCTCCAGGACTCCTCTCAGTATTCTGACCTACCTCAACATGCAGTAGTTTGAATGGTCTCAAATTCGTCTTGTGATTTCTTAGTTTTCCAGCCCTTTCCCCAAGCCTTTAAGGATCGTTCCAAGCACACCAATAACAATTGGTATCGCCGTCACCTACATGTTTATCATTATTATTTTTATTATTACTCCTCGTGAGTTTTTCACACCGGCCTTTGCGGATGGTCTTTCACTTGTGTCTTGAGTGAGAGCAAGTCTCCTCAGTTCTCCAGAACGTTTCACATTATTCTCGCTAATCTTAACAATGCTGTAGTCTGTATGGTGTCAATTCGTCATTCGATTTCCATCTCAATCATCTTCTTTCCAAGCCTTTGGTGATCGTTCCAAGTGCGTCAATTACAACTGGTATCACCGTCACCGTAAAGTCCCTGAGCTTTTTTAGTTTTTTTGGCAACGTCTTGTACTGGTCTCTGTTTTCGCTTTCTTTGATTTTTCACTCAGTCATCGAGATTTACTTTTTTTATTTTATTTTATTATTTACTGATTTATTTTGTAAATTGTCACTTAGGTTTAGTCTACTGTCCGTGATTAGGTGATTCGTTTTTATTTCAAAATGTTAATGAGTTTTACGTCAATCGTTTACTGGGACGGATTCTGGTTTGTGCATTAACCATTTGATTGTATGGTAAAATTAAAATCGTTTGCACAAATCCCTGTGAATCAATTTTCCAACCAAGTCGTTCCTGATCTTGTACTCATTTTGTGCTAGTTTGCTAAGTTCACTTACTATGTGACTAATCGTTTCATCTTTTTCTTCGCGTAAACTATAGTTGCTATTCTGTTGCGTATTATCAAATTTTGTTTTCATTTAACAATTTTTGTTAGAAGAGAACCAGTTTCTCTCTTGAGATTTGCGTTTCGTAATCATGTTTAATCATGTTTAAATTGTATCAAGGGCAATCTCGGCAGTTTATTGATTGAAATTTAATAAAGTTGATTTTCTTCCTATTTCTGCTGCCTAGATTTTGTTATTTTTCATCAGTACTTATGTTTTGCCCAGTCAGCTGGGGCTGTAGAATACACTGACTGCACCTCTGCAGAGGGGTAAGACCTCCCCCCCAACGAGTGTCCTGGATATGACACTAAACAATCTGATGGTGAGGTTCCAGCAGTGCTGGAGCTTTGGAGAATGCGGAGTACCCCTTCATTGCCATTGCTCCCAGGTCCACTCTGGCCCGGAGTGGTAGCACCTGATAGGGCCCTATCTATGGGTTAAATAGAACTAACAGCATACTTATGCTAAAATGAATTGAGTAAACTGAATAGCTTGAAATAGAAACGTTTTTAACAATTAAACCGTACTTATATTTAAAATACGTGCTTATGCTTAACTGAATTATTTGAAATAGAACTGTTTTTCGACATTAAAACTGTATTTACACTTAACTGAATTATTACATATAACTGCTTGAATAGTTTGAAATGGAAATGTTTTTGACAATTAAACTGTGTACTTATGCTAAACTGAACTGTTTTCAATAGAAAAGATTATAAACATAAAAATGGATTTGGCGTTAAATAACCTACAAAGGTTGATATGCCATAAAACCAAACAAAACAAAAAAACCAAACCAGTACTTATGTTACCATTGGTCTAATGAGTAGAGTGTTCGCCAATGGTCCAGGAGACCAGGGTTCAATCCTAGTCGAGTCATACCAAAGACTCAAAAAATGGTACTTGGTGTGGCCTTGCTTAACACCTAGCATTATAAGGTACGGATCAAGAGTAAAGTGGAGCAATCCGACACTTCGGTGTAGTAGCTATTGAAAAGGGAACCTTCAGGTCCCCTTGACGGGGGTCGCCAACTATACTTATGTTACCACCACTTTCATTGGCTGCTATAATTAATCTTTCCTTTCTCTTCTTAATATAGTCCTCATATTGATGCATCAACGCAGTCCTCAATGCTAGTGAGTCCTCTTCCTCCTTATTTTTCTTGGCTTATATAGTCTTTCTATGTCATCTCTCAGATGTAAGGCCTTGTGCATAATCAACTTTCTTGTTCTCTAGTCAATTTGTCAGAGTTCTACTCTTGTCTATTTTAAGAATTATCCTGAGTATATTACAAAGGGGACTGCTAAGGTCTTTATTCTTTGAGATTTCTCCAGCAGAGCTTGGTTTCGAGAAACTTTTTCGTTCGTTTGAAGTACTCTTTTCTGATTTAATCTTTCTCCTCCGCTTTTTAGATGGTGTCCGCTTCCATTATTTACAAATACTTGTAGTTTTGTTTCTCTCCCAGCCTCCGAATGCTTTCTTTATTTAACAGTCCTATTCATTCTTGTGTTTCTCCTTTCCTATTTTTCATTGCGAGCATGGTACCTAATACCAGATTTCATTCCTATTTCCTGGATGTATATTCTTACAGTTTGTATCGAGGTTTACAGTTCTTTTTCTTTTTACCGAATACCTTTACATGATCCACATCTGATTATACCTTTATGTGATCTTTTCTGTGATTAATCTTTTTCCTGGGATTGTGTAAAGTTGTAGTTCCTGTTCATTTCCAAAGTTGAGCGGCATCACTGCTGTAATAGTAGGGGAGAGAGTGAATCACCCTGGAAGTTGCCTCTAGATTTTGACCTCAGCTTGGGGTTGATCTCCCGCTACCAATTCTACCCTCCAGTTTTCCATGGAATTCTTGATAAGTTTTATGATTCTTTTCGAATATTTTGTACATTTTCAGATAGTCTATTATCCACATTTGCAGAACATTATCGTCGACCTTCTTGTAGTGAATCCATGCCATGGCTACCTTTTCTGTCTCGTTTTGGATTTTTTGAGGATTTGATGATCTATAAATAGTAAGTCATTCGTTCTTCTTGTTCCCTTCCGGCATTATTCTTCCGGAAATCGCCCGCAACATACGAGCGACTAATAGATTTCTTCACTTATCAGTGTGGTTAAGATTTTCCACATCATAGGCAAACATGTAATTGGTCTATAGTTGCGGTAGATGGTCCTTTTCAGGATCCTTCTAGATGAGGGTAGTTTTCTCTTTCGTCTTCAGTTTAGGTATGTGCGTTTCTTGTAAGCATCTAATCAGTTGTGGAGCCAGTCTGTCGTGGGTGGACGTGATTTTTTTAAAATCAGAATCCATGTATGTCATCATGACCTGGCGTTTTCCAATTAGGCATTTTCTTGAGTGTCACTCTTGCGATTTCATGTCTATAATCGCCTCTTCTTCAATATCTTCTTTCATGTTATTTATCGAATCAGCATTTCTGCTATGTTTATTTTTCCTTTTCCATATTTTACTCCAAAATTATTTTGAAACTTTTGCTATCCGGTTGCTGATTTGATTGTGCACTCTAAACTAACTTGTTGGTTGTATTTTCTTACGTTATTTTGAAAATTCCTGTTTCGTTTGTATTTCTTGACTTTATAGTGTTACCTTTTGAGTCTTCCTTCCTTGGCCAATATTGCCTAATCAACTGGAACTGTAGAATACACCGACTGCTTCTCTGCAGTGTCCTGGATATGACACTAAACAATCTGATGGTGAGGCGCCAGTAATACTGGAGCTTTGGGGAATGGGGAGCACTCCTTTATTAACATCGTTAAAAGGTCCATTCTGACCCAGAGTGGTAGCACCTGATAGAGTCCTCTCTATGGGTCAAATAAACTAAACTGTGTACTTATGCTAAACTAAAATGCTTGAAATAGAACTGTTTTGACATTTGTCTTTTTATAAACAAAAGCTATATTTACACTTAACTGAATTGTTTGAAATTTAATTCAGCATTAAATGATCCGAAAAGAGTTTACACGCCGTAGAACAAAACAACCAACCAACCAACCTTTCGCCAATATCTTTTTTATTTATTTCTTTCAGTTGAGTTGTCAAACTTGACAGCGGTTTTCTTTTAGGAGTCTTTCCCATCCGTCAAGCTTTCTTTATGTTTCACCTTTCTTAGAAGTTTCGCTTGTTGTCGCAGTTTCTTTATTTATCCTTCTAGTCTCATTTCTCATCCAGATTTTGTGTTTCTGTATGGAGTCCTTAGGGTAAACCTATTTTATTACCACCTTGTTATATTCCTACATTGATTAACTCGTTCACTTCGGTGACGTTGTCCGTTGGGATTTGTTGAAATACTTTATTTACTTTTTCGGTCTCTACCTTAACTTTTTTCTAGTCTTGCTTCCTTAGGGATTGTAATATAATCTTCTGCTCACTCATGGTTCTATAGTTGTCATATATTTTGGTGTTAAGATTGATGTTGTGTTTTTGGATTCAGTAGTGATTTGGATGTCAATATTTTGTGTTTCACTTAAGAAAATCAGAAGATGAATCGAAATCATCCGGGCTACCGAACAGCAAATATCAGCTAGAATACTTAGAAGAGTCTTAGGGATTTGAGAAAACTAGATGTCTGATGGACTTCAGCAAAAATCACCAGTTAAATTTGCTATAGAAATCTCCCAAATGATAATAATAATCATCGTCATCATCATATCGTGCTGGTAGCACGGATATCCCTGACCCTCTCTCGCCACTCCTCCCTATCGTTCATCGCCCTAGGTAGGTCTTCAGGACAACAACCTGTATCCTCACATAGCTGCTGAATGTACGTTCGAGCTGGTCGCCCTGCTTTTGCGCGGCCATGTGTGGGGATCCATAAGAGTACATCTCTTATGAGTTCATCTCTGCTTCTCCAGCAGTGTCCTGCATGTCTGGTTCGTCTAACTTGAATAGTTTTCGTGATAGGGGGCAGGTGGCCGTATAGTTGGTGTCTTGTGGGGTGTTGCTGCCAGGACTTGTTCAGGATTGCACGCAGCATTCTTGTGTAATTGCCATCTAGTTTCTTCTCCAGCCGTTTTGTTAGCGTCCATATAGTGCATCCATATAGCAGTATCGATGTGACCGCTGCCTGGAAGAAACTGCGTTTCATTTTATCGGCCAGGTCTGATTTCCATATAATCGATAGCCTATCGATAGCTGTCCATGCCTTCGTTAGCCTCGTTTCGATGTCCTTTTCGGTTGATTCGACGCTGCTTCCTTGGTACGTGAATTTGTCTACTAGTTTAAGTGGGGTTCCTTCTAGAGTGGAGATGTCCCCCGTTTGGTTATAGCACATATATTCCGTTTTGTGTGCATTAACATAGAGGCCTATGCTTGCTGCTGCTCGTTCCAAACTATGCAGAAGTGTTTCGGCTTGGTCAGGTGTATTTGCCAGTATCGCTATGTCATCGGCGTAGTCGGCGTCGGTAATTGTTGTTGCGGGGTATCTTCTGCTTCTTTTCTTCGTCAGTTCGGAGCCATTCTCTTTGATTTTGTCAATCGATGTTCTAAATACGTAGTCTAGACAAATGATAAAGAGGTACGGGGCCAGCGTGTCCCCTTGTAGTACTCCTGCAACAATGTCAAAGTATTCTGTGTCTCCATCCGGTGATCGTATTTTTACTTTAGTGTTTCTATAGAGAATCATTATTGCCGCTACGGTTTCTTTAGGTATGCCGTACGCTAGTAGGATTTGTTCCATCTTTCCTCTGTGAATGGAGTCGAAAGCCTTGGTAAAGTCGACAAATATTAATGTCGCTTGTAGGTTCTTTGCCCGTACACCTTCAAGGATTCTGCGGATGGTTAATATTTGTGAGGTCGTGGATCTATTTCTTCGGAAGCCATTTTGGTTTTTTCTAAGTATGTTGTCGATTTTGGGTTCTATTCGGTTTCGTAGTAGGACATTGTAGATTTTGGCAGCTATGGATGTAAGTGTTATGCCTCGGTAGTTTTTGGCTAATCCGAGGTCCCCCTTTTTAGGGAAGGGGAGTATGCATCCCTTCATCCATCTATCTATCGAATTTTGATTGTATACTGCGTTGCAGTGTCGGAGCAGTATGTCGTCAAATTGTCTTGTCTTCCATACTTCCGGGGGAATTTCGTCCAGCCCTGCAGCTTTCCTATTTTTAATTTTTCTGAGAACCGAGTCGAGTTCTTCTTGTGTGAACGGTCCTAGTTTAATGTCTAATTTTTTGCTAATTATTCTGGTGATTGGTTCATGCGTTATTTTTGGTGGGTTTCAAAGTAAGTTTTCGAAGTGCTGTTTCCACAGTTTTATTCTTTCTTGTTGGTTTGCTGCTTTAAGTTTTGCTTTGGCTGTGTTCTTTCTTCTGCTCACTTCGTTTATTGTTTGCCAGGCTATTCTAGATTGTCTATCTTCCACCGAGTCTCTAATCCTATCTATCTGATTTTGAATGTATTCTGTCTGTTCCTTTATATATATGCCTGCTAATTGATATTGTGCAGTTTTTAGTTTTAAGGCATTTGTGTTTGTTGGGTTTTTTTGATAGTTTTTGGAGGCTGTTCTCACTAGTGCACGTTTTTCTCTCACCGCTAAAGTTTCCCATGGGACTCTATATTTAGTTTTAATTTTTGTTGGAATGTGTTTTGCTGCTGCCTCGAGGTGTGCATTGACGAAATTTCGAAACACTACAAGAAAAGACGGAAAAAAGTACACCAAACGACGAATATGAAAATAATAATAATAATAGATAAATAAATAATAATAAATAAATGGGAAATAAATTTGGGAACAAGACAAAACATCAATACAATAACTGACACACCAAATACCAAAAAACAAGAACACTCTAACCAAAATGAACTGTAAACTAATTAAAACTGTAAACCCACACACCCAAACCACCCAGAACAAACACTAGCACCAGAAGAGAAATGAATTTAAATAGAATAATGTATGAACAAAAGACTAGGTTACCATGAATGAAGATTAGTTAATGTAGAAACTGAAAAAATAAACGAATTATTAACACATATTTCAACGAAAAACACCACGGAATTAAAAGAACTGCTGGAGCGAAATCAGTCTGTGAAAAAATTGGGGTTTCCCAAAAACACCAACATAATCTCAAAATCTGGATGAGAATCTCGACTGGAAATGCAGATAAGAAATCTACGACAACAAGCAAAAATGATAAAACAAAAGGAAAACGTTGGAACATGTTAGAACAAAAAGGAAAAAGCAACACAAGAAAAAATGACAACTCGAGCAAATAAACCAGAAAGAACTGGCAAAAGATGGAAGATTAAAAGATATCGAGATAAAGTAAAACAATACAGGAAAAACAGGACATTCCAAAACAACGAAAAAAAATTCTACTTGCAAATAGGGGGAGATGACAAGAAAAAATACCAACAACCGGATGCGAGGGAAGCAAAACAATTTTGGAGAAAAAAATGGCAACCAAGAGAATATACAAAAAAAGCCGAATGGGCAAGCAACATGGGAAAAGAGTTAGAAAGACTCGAAGAAGGACCGAAGGCAAAAATGCAGATTGATTCACCCAGAACAACAATAAAAAAAATACCAAATTGGAAAACGTCAGTCCATGATGGCATACATGGATTCTGGTTCAAAAAAGTCACCTCCATCAATGATAAACTAGCAATCGAAATGAATAGATGCTTACAAAAAGTAGACGTACCCGAATGGATGACAAAAAGAAAGATCACATTAATCCAGAAAACCCCCTCAGAGGAACCGCCCTAAAGAACTACACACCCATGACGTGCCTGCCTATGATGTGAAAAATACTGTCTGCACAAATAAGGGAAATGATTTGCGACTCGTTAACAAACCACGGATTGTTCCCCGAAGAACAAAAAGGGTGCATTAAGTGGATCAGAGATACAGGAGAGCTACTTTACATTGATCAACAAACCCTCAACGAGAGCAAAACAAGAAAAAATCTAGCTGGATTGACTACAAAATGGCTGGATAATAAACTGACTCCAAATGTACAAGTTATCAGATGAAATCATAAACTCTGTCGAGTGACAGCAGGCGGAAAAACCCTTGCTGAAGCGAAAATCCACAGAGGTATATTCCAGGGAGAGGCACTATCACCATTATTATTTGTAATAGCGATGATGCCACTCAACCTCATATTCAGGAAATGCGCAATCGGATACAAGCTAAGCAAATCGTAGGAAAAATGTACATAGACGACATCAAACTGTTTTGAAAAAAAAAAAACGAAAAAGAATTGGAGACGCTAATACACACAGTAAGAATATACAGTCAGAACATATCGATGGAATTTGCCACCGAAAAGGTCTCCATGCTAATAATGAAAAGCGGAAAATGGCCAAATCAGATAAAAATTAGAACACCCAGAGAGAGAGGAAACGCACATAATCTTTGAAATATTTGAAGCTGGAGATGAAACAAAAAATCAAAAAAGAATATCTCAGGAAATCCAGAAAGCTACTCTTAACCAATCTAAATAGCAAGAGCCTTATAAAAGGGATACATACCTGGTCTGTCCCCCCTTGTAAGATACTTGGGACCATTCTTTATGTGGATCAGAGAATTTAAACAAATGGACCAGAGAACAAGGAAACTAATAACGATGCATAAGGTTTTACATCCCAGAGATGACATTGACAGACTATATTTATCAAGAAAAGAAGGGGGAGAAGACAGCACAGATTCATCGATACAACGACTCGAAGACTACATAGAAAAGCGCGGAAGAAGACTAATTACAGCCACCTGAAACAATACTGATAACACGGGGACCAATAGAACAAAAGTAACCAGAAAAAATTGAGAATAAAAAACAACTCTGTAGGTGGTTTAGCGACTGACAAGCGACATTTCACACGAGAAAACGTGGACGTGGCTAAAAAAGTGAAGCGTTAAGAGAGAAACTGAATCTCTTCTAATAACAGCTCAAAACAACGCCATAAGGACCAACCATATCAAAGCGAGACTAAATAAGACGCAACACGATAGGGGTAGGTTTTGTGTTGATTGAGACGAATCGATCAATCACACAATAAATGAGTGCAACAAATTAGCATAGAAAGCGTATAAGACTAGATACGACTGGGAGGGAAAGGTGATTCACTGGGAGTTGTCCAAGAAATTGAAATTTAACCGTACGAACAAATGGTATATACACAACCCAGAATCTTTCCTGGAGACTGAGACGCATAAACTCTGGGATTTTGAGATACAAACGGATCACCTTATCTCGGCCAAACGACCAGACCTAGTGATTATCAACAAGAAAAAGAGAACTTGCCGAATTGTGGTCCTTGCTGTCCCAGCTGGCCACAGAGTAAAATTGAAAGAAAAAAGAGAGAGATAAGTACCAGGACCTTGCATGGGGATTGAAAAAAAACTGTGGAACAGGAAATTGACGGTGATACCAATTATAATTGGTGCTCTTGGTACAGTCACCAAAGGATTGATACAACGACTGGAGGAGTCGAAAATAAGAGGAGGAGTGGGGACCATCCAAACTAAAACATTATTTAGATCGGCTAGACTACTGAGGAGAGTCCTGGAAACTTTAGGAAACTTGCTCTCACTCAAATTCCAGTGAGAAACTATCGGCTAACCCTCGTATGAAAAACCCTCAAAGGAGTAAAGAATGATAATAATAAGCTCCTATGGGACTTTGACATACATACGGATCACCTAATCTCGGCCAGAAGATCAGACCTTATAATAATTAACAAAAAAAAAAAAAAAAAGAAAAAAAGAGAATTTGCAAAATTATCGACTTTGTTGTCCCGGCTGAACAGTGAATAAAACTGAAAAAATGTGAAAAAAAGGATAAGTACCTCGACCATGCAAGAGAATTGAAAAATCTGTGGAACATGAAAATGACGATTGTACCAATTGTGATTGGTGCTTTTGGCACAATAACTAAAGGATTATTAAAGGGGCTGGAGGACTTGAAAGTTGGTGGACGAGAGGAGACCATCCAAACGACAGCATTATTGAAGACGGCCAGAATACTAAGAAGAGTCCAGGAGACTTGAGGAGACTTGCTGTTACTCAAACTCCAGTAAAAAAACCATCAGCTGACGCTGATTTGAAAAACTCTAAAGGAGTTTTTTTAGTGACCCGCTTTTCACAAACAGCCACTATGACTGTTCTTGGTCACATCTGTGTCAGGCGCGCTGATTATAAACAACCCCTGGGTCTGGTATAGCTACAATATACCACCCATGATAAAAATGTCCAATATCAATATTACAAAACGTGAGGCCCAGGCAACAGGATTGGGTGTCAAGATAGGCAGGTGCTCTCTTATTAGCCAACATAGGAGACCCGATCGTCATCCTGTGAATGTTGGCTGTTCTCTTTTCAGGTATTTGAATAACATTAGCAACAACAACGATCAGAGACCAAAACGCAAAATATGGACTAGGGAAGACAATCAACTTGCACTACACTGCTATTTTAAGACCAACCCTTCACAGAGAGGCAATAGGAAAAGAAAGACAGAAACCTGGCAAGAATGAGCTAGTTTTCAGACAACAAGCCAAAGGCTCGCTGATCAAGTTAGGACAATAATAAAAAAGGGATACTTTTCTGGAATTGAAATACTAGAAAGAAGGGAGATTTAAGAGATATCGACAAAGGATAAAACAATACAAACAAAACAGGACATTCCAAAACAACGAAAGATAATTCTACCAAGAACTGGGAGGCATGATACAAAAACATACCAACAACCGGACGCCAAAGTGACCGAACGTTTTTGGACGAAAATATGGCAACCAAAAAAGCATAACGAAAAAGCTGAATGGATAAATAGTATGATGAGATAACTAGAAGGACTCGAACTAGGCCCGAAAGGGGAAATACATATCGAACTTCTCAAAAAGACACTAAAAAAGATATCAAACTGGAAAACGCCAGACCATGATGGAATACACGGATTCAGGTTCAAGAAATTCACCTCCATTTACGACAGACTAGCACTAGAAACGAACAGATGCTTACAAGATGCTCAAGAACCTGACTGGATTACCAAAGGAAAGACCACATTAATCCAAAAAGACCCAAACAAACGTACTGCTCCAAACAATTATAGACCCATAACTTGCTTACCGGTGATGTGGAAAATATTAACAACACAAAGAAGGGAAGATATCTACAACTCGCTAACAAGCCACAGTTTGTTTCCTGAAGAATAGAAAGGATGCCGAAAAGAATCAAGAGGCACAGCAGAGTTATTCTACATAGATCAACACATCCTAAGTGAAAGTAAGACCAGACGAAAAAACTTAGCTATGGCCTGGATTGACTACGAAAAGGCATATGATATGGTTCCGCATAGCTAGATAATAAAATGTCTCAAAATGTATAAAGTACATTTTGAGACATTTTATCACATGAAGTCATAAACTTCATCGAGAAAACCATAAAAACCTGGAGAATGGAACTGACAACAGGGGGAAAAAGCTTGGCTGAAACAAATATCCGAAGAGGTATTTTCCAAGGAGATGCACTATCACCCTTACTATTCATAATTGCCATAATGCCCCTTATCCACATACTCTGAAAAAGGACACCCGGGCACAAACTTTGTAGATCGCAAGAACAGATCAATCATCTAATGTACATGGATGACATCAAACTATTTGCAAAAAATGAAAAAGAACTGGAAACCCTAATACACACAGTTAGAATATACAGTCAAGACATAGGAATGGAATTTGGCATAGAAAAGTGTGCCATGCTTGTAATGAAAAGCGGCAAACGACATACGACTGACGGAATAGAACTACCAAATCAAGACAAGATTAGAACGCTCGGAGAAAACGACGCCTACAAATACTTGAGAATCTTGGAGGATAACACCATCAAAAAAATGTAAATGAAAGATAAAATCCAAAAAGAATATCTCAGGATAACTAGGAAACTACTCGATACAAAACTCTCCAGCAGAAACCTTATCAAAGGAATAAATGCTTGGGCTGTGCCCCAACTTAGATACTCGGGACCCTTTCTCAAGTGGACCAAAGATGAACTTAAACAAATGGACAAAAGAAGTAAAAAACTAATGACCTTGCACAAGGCATAACATCCCAGAGACGACGTTGACAGACTATATGTATCAAGAAAAGAGGGGGAAGAGTACTTGCCAGCACCGAAGACAGGGTTCACGCATCGATACAACGACTCTAAGACTACATAGAAAAACACGAACAAGGACTGATTACAGCCATCAAAAACAACACGGACAACACGAGAGATAACAGAATGACAATAACCAGGAAACAAAAATGGGAAGAAAAACAAGTCTATGGGCGTTTTAAACGACTAATAAACAACATCTCACACGACAAAACCTGGACCTGGCTAAGAAAAGGAAACCTTAAGAGCGAAACAGAATCTCTCCTAATGGCTGTGTTACATAGTCATACATGAATATGTGAAACGTACATAGAATGTTCACAACTCATATATAGATAACACAGGAATCCCGAAACACGAAAAACACTTACGACTTCTTAGTTCAGGTACGAAACTTTTTATTACCTTTGATTTAAAAGGTTTTTCGACATAAGGAGAGAGATACCTTCTTTCTATGCTGGCTTTTCCATCTGCCCCAAACCACGTGTGACACCTGCCGTAAAGCCTCGGCGAGCAAGCGAAAGTCAACCTTCTTCTTCCGAGGCAAGAACTCAACTAATTGACCTTTCTCAAATCTCAGCCCACGCTTCTGGTGCGTGACGTCACTCACATCCCTGGTCACATCCTCTATTTGAGGTTTCTATTGTGACATCTCTGAATGACACTCCGCTCCGTGCGCGCGTGAACACCTGCACTCATGTTTGCACCTAACTAACCCATGCGCTAAGCGAAAGGTTCTCAGCCTAACTAAATCGAAAGGCATTATATTACAGTAGCGCAAAACAACGCTATAAGAACCAATCATATCAAGGCGAGAATAGATAAGACTCAACAAAATAGCAAATGTAGGCTATGTGGTGACAGAGATGAAACGATCAATCGCATAATAAGCGAATGCCGCATATTGCCACCGAAAGAGTACAAGACTAGACACGACTGAGTGGGCAAGGTGATCCACAGGGAAATGTACAAGAAATTTAAATTTGACCATACCAACAAATTGTATATTCATACCCAGCACCTGTCCTGGAAAATGACACACATAAACTTCTATGGGACTTTGACATACACACAGATCACCTAATCTCGGCCAGGAGACCAGACCTTATAATAATCAACAACAAAAAAGAGAATTTGCAAAATTGTCGATTTTGCTGTCCCGACTGATCTCAGAATAAAACTGAAAGAATGTGAAAAGCAGGATAAGTACTACGACCTTGCTAGAGAATTGAAAAAGCTGTGGAACATGAAAGTGACGATTGAACCAATTGTGATTGGTGCTTTTGGCACAATAACTAAAGGATTATTAAAAGGCCAGGAGGACTTGGAAGTTGGCGGACGGGTAGAGACTATCCAGCATTACTGAGAACGGTCAGAATACTGAAAAGAGTCATGGAGATTTGAGGAGACTTGCTGGCACTCAAACTCCAGTGAGAAACCATCAGCTAATACTGATGTGAAAAAAATCTCAAGGAGTAAATAATTATAATAATAATTCACTTTGAATTTCAAGATAAGTAATAATGTTTTTATCAATCTCAAACTCCTAATAGCTGACTTTTGCCTATTACATCAAATACTGTTTGTGCTGTACAAAGATGATAGTGTCTGTGCTTCAACTACGTTCAGACAACTTAAGAAAATTCAAAATTTAATAATAGAAAGAAAACTAGTTGATAGAGACAGATGGATTTGTTATGGAATGTTTAAAATTGATATGAACAAAATAATGTAAACATGAGCAAGGATAGATAGACAGATAGATAGATAAACTGACTGTGATTTGAATTTTTCAAATGAAATACTTAACGTTTTTATAATGAGTTTCCCCACAATAATTACATTTCATAAATTTGAAACAGAACGCCACCAACGGAAATAAAATATCTAAAAGTTTCTCATCATTTTGCTTAATTTAAAAATTCATAAGCCCTGGTGGAGGTTTAAAAACCGAAACTTTTAACATATTCATTGGTTATCAATTTTCATTTAGAAACAAGAAACTATGACTGATGTTATTATCATTTTATGTTGTTCATAATACCCCTGGGGACACTGAAGCATTAACAAAATTAGCTACAGTGTTTGTTGGAAACGGGTATTTTTATTCAAATATTGAACTCTTAGAATCATGGTATTCGCAATCAATTTAATTTTTGGTTGATTTATTTATGCGCATATAATTTTAAAGTAACCGATATCTGACCAATCCACGTTATTCACAAGGAAATTCGTTTTGCGTTACCGAAACAGGAAGGAATTACACGATGTCATACTGATCAGGTCATAAGAAGTTCGAGCATAAAGCAAATTCTGAATTTTAGTGAAGCTTTGCCCAAAACAAAAATCATCATTGACGTCATTATTTAGTCTGACGCAACTAATAGAACTGAAGGTCTCTGATTGATGAGTTTCAGTTTCAAGAGAATTATTCGGGTGGCAAGACCACTAGTGAATGTCAGTCGGCGCACGATTTTATCTCTGACTATTTCTACACAGTCGTTGAGCATTCTGCATTGCATGACAAGTTCGACCAAGCAGCTAAAGATTTCTGATTTTTAAGAATCCGAAATTCATAATATTATCACGGGATCTTAATTTCGTTGGGTTTTTAAGTTGTCAGTTAATTCTTCCTTTTCATGCCGATTAGATAATCCATTGAGCCAGTATATTTCTGCACTGCCTTACACACAACTTTAACTGTGCTTTTACACAACGTTCACATCTATCATAATACTTACATAGTGCAAAAATATATGTTCGTTGCTAATTATTGGCTACAACATAGTGCTGGTTGCTATGCTCGGCCTAATGACTGGATGAGTTAAGAATACTATTTTTCTTATTTCTACTTATTCTATTTTGACCTTGTTCCTCAAGGTTTGGTATACCTTATATTCTTTCGATATATGATGGCCCATAACAAGTTTAAAATTTCGGGAAATTCCTGAGGATATTTGATTGGACTGGTATAAAAAGAGACCAGTATATACCATGCATACCAAAAAAGTCTTCCATTCAACTTTTTTTAATAAGGTTTGACAGCGAAGGCCTGAGTGTAGATCAGTCGAAAGTTATGATGAAACCAAGAAAAATAATTAGACTGATTTAAATTAATCATTTTATAAGTTATTGACCGTAGTCGAAGGTGACCCAAAGACCTTCTTTTCATTAGCTACTACTGATGGGTTTAGGGGAGGTCGCTACTGCTTTCCTTGTATTCCTCCACTTTACGCTTGATCCCAAACTTATAATGCTAACTGTTAAGCCAGGAGGCACCAAGTACCATTTTTTGAGTCTTTGGTATGACTCAACCTGAGACTGGACCCAAGTCTCCTTAATAGGTAGAGTGTTCGCTAATGGCTCGGGAGGCCGGGCTTCAATCCAAGGTTTAGTCATAATAAAAACTCAAAAATGGTCGTTGATACCTCCTTGCGAACACTTAACATTATGTGGTATGTATCACGGGTAAAGGGGAGCAATCCAGCGAAAGGAGTGGCGCCGTCCCCTACATCTCGGTGTTGTAGATATTGAGAAGGGAGCCTTCAGATCGCCCTCGTTTACGTTCGCCAATTTTACAAATCATTATATAATCGTAACAATATTGCGTCTAAAAAGTTCGGCCCCAAAATATGAATGGAATGTTGATGGATTTTTCTTTCAGATTACAGCAAATAAGAATTTCTGTTTACAAATAAATTTAGGCTATATCCACCTCTCTGTCTCTCTGTCTGTCTGTCTCTCTCTCTCTTACAAGCACTCACATACACACAGAGGCACGCACGTACACGCACACATAGATAGATAGATAGATAGATAGATAGATAGATAGATATTAGTTTGCACATTCGTATCTATTGAATAACTACTCAACAATTAATTGATTATATATTGGTAATATACCGGACATTTGCATAATTGTTAGAGTGTTCGCCAATGACCCAGGTCGAGTCATACCAAAGACTCAAAAAATGGTACTTGATGCTACCTTGCTTAATACTCTGCATTATAAGGTAAGGATCAAGGGTAAAGTGGAGCAATCCAGGGAAAGGAGTAGTGTCCTCCCCTACACCTTGGTGTAGTAGCTATCGAAAAGGGAGCCTTCGGGTCACCCTCGAATTCGGTCGCCAACGTTACTTTTACTATATTGGTAATATAAATAGATTCAGTTTTCTATTTGTATCTCACGTTTGTTGTTAGATATGTAAGATAAATCTACACTTGTGGGATGATTACAAAATTTCCGGAAAATTTACATATTTTACCAACAGAATTTTATAAATACGGAAAGAAATGGCAATCGGAAGAAGCAATACCCAATATATATGTCGAATAAGTGAAAACTTTCTAAGTTTGTTACAATTTTTACCGGATGACAAAAAATACAAATGATTTTAATTATCTTAACCGCCTTTTCTTTTAATTATTTCATTTTGTCTAATTTGAAAAAATATTTATTGCAATCAATCTGATGACCTGACAACATCATTATGTTTGGTAGAAAACTGTATTAATGCCCAAACATCTATTGTGTTCCACGTTTTTGTAAAGTAACTGCTTTTATAAAAATGTATTTCTGAGAAAAAAAAATCAAGTCGAACACGTGCAGCACTTGATTTGACCAGAGTGGAAAAGGGAGAAGTAATCCCAGACAGTGCGGTACCAAAAAGCGACTTCCTCTTTTTGTTAAACTACTATTTGACCCTCAGTACGAATTCTAGGACCCGAACTGAGGGCACGAAAACTTAAGCCAGCAAATGGATTAAGCCACTCGCCTTATGAATGGAGCTCCCCAAGAAATAAAAGTAAAAATAAATGAAAGTCAACTGCTGAAGTTCTACTAAGAAAATTCAACTGAAAGAAAATTCAACCGAGAATTCTTCGGAAAAGAACCTTATGAAGACTCGAAATCTAATGTTCGTACTCCAGTCGTGCTATTACGTTCACTTTCGGGCAAATACCCTTGGGAAAGGTATGAATCCCCTTATCCTCCAAGCTATGGGTTAAATAGTACCACTACTGTTCTTCTAGAAGAATGGCTTTGGCATTAAATAACCTAAAAAATTTGATATGCCATTAAAACAAAGAAACCAATCGAAATCTAATGAACTCTGAAACATTTCGATAAAACAAAAAGAAAAGAAAATACTCGAATTCAAAGAACTTTGTTTCCTGGACACTCTCTCAGATAAGTTTCCTGCAAATTGTACTGAAAATTTGCAATACTTTATCTTTTCTATCCCTTTCTTTCTTATTCCTTTTAAAAAAACTTTATTGTCTGTGTTATCTTTTCGAATCTATACCCGAACTAGAAATCTGCGGAACTTTCTGTTTAAACTTAGTTTAAATTTACTGTTTGAATTACCCTTAAAAACATTACCCAGTTAAATACTAACCTCGGCTTTAGTGTCACTCACTTCATATCAAATTTTATTCCCCCTAAAACTTTCCTTATATTGAAATTTTTATTCCTTAAGATTTCTTTGCTTTTCATCACTCCTTAGGTTATCATTCATAAACAGAATATTTAAATAATGTTCAATTGGAGCCAAGTAGGAACAAGTAACACAAGTCAGCAGCTAGAAACTATTTTCAATATTTTATGTGAGTTTTAGCTATTTCCTATGTTGAATAATTTTAGTTATTCTCAACTAATGCCTTGATGGATCACTGCAAACCTTATCTTGTCAACCGGATCGTAAATTATTGGTTAGTTTCACCAAATACTTTTGACACATTCTATTAGTCACAGTACTTTTTCCATAAACTTGAGAAATCGTTTGAATAACATTTTTGTTTCCCTTGGCATAAATGTATAATATGCCTAAAATGTGACTCATTTTATTCCATAATCACTGCTAGATTCAACAGACAAATCTAGGTTAATTATGGTACTTAAAAGAATTCAAAATAAAGTCAGAAGCAATCTTTTAAAATGAATTGGAACATTCCAAATCAAATTAACTCTCTAAATGGTATCTATAAATGAAACAACGAACTTTTTATGTTACCCGACATCTTAAGTTGTTTTATACATGTTTGCTATCAGAATAGATAAAACACATCAGAGCCGTTTTTGCTTTCACTTATAAGTACACTACTATACTGAACTTTGAACATTTCCTCGGGTTATGCAAGTTTCATCTCCAAAGTAATTCAAAGTCACCGGAGATCATCAGATGGCAAAATTTTGCTATTTCTGGTCAAACTGAATTAAATAGATTTTTTTTAGGAATTAAGAAATGTTTTTAACTCATAAATGTTTAAACGAACGACGTCAGAGCCATCTTTTTTATCTTGGTCAGCGTTCCATTGCATCTTCACGATTATGTATAATAAAATAATTCTACATATTTACAAAAGATTCAACAACAAGAAATTTTGAGTTTAAAGAGGCTTTCAGAAATTAATCAGAACTTTTCTTTATGTTTAAATATTTTTCTTTGTTCTATTCTTTTATTTTTGTTTATTCATTTATTTTCCTTTCTTTTTTTTCTTTCTTTTTTTTATTGCTGTGTTTTTATAGCATGTTTATATTCATATGTCCAGGCTTTTGAAAAAATAATTATCAGAATTATTTTATAAAAACTTTTTGTCCTTCTTTTTTTCAAGCAACTTCGGGTAACCCTGCTAGTATCTGATTTTTGATTTGCCTATTTCATAGAACACACAAGCGTAAGAGATGAGCCTGTTCATGTCGAAATCACTGGGGAGGATTATACTGTGTAGAATTGAGTTCATTGTCTCCTGATCAGGAAGGATTTCAAGATAAAGACATTGAGGAATGACAAAAATGCATAACCCTGAGGAATTGGGTGAGGCAACATGAAAGGATTCGATTTATTCTCCACCCACTTCCCTTTGAATAAGGCGGACAAGTGAACTAAACCAAACTATCACCGAGATCCACTGTAAAAAGTCTCTGGAAGTAATCTCAATAACTCTTCGCATATAATATCGTTTACAGTCAGTCATCTTCCGCCCAGCGATGTAATACGGCCGATACATCAATCAGCAGCTTGTATTTCTTCTTTTATATCTCGTTTAATGGCCATAGTTATCACATCCATGGATATTTCTAACCTATCACTGACTATCAGGACTTTGTCTTTCTTAACATTTATCCAGCTTTCCTTAGTCTAGTACACCGAACTCAGATTGCTTACAACGCCAGCTGCTTCTAAGTGGTCAACTAAGTACTGAGCAAGTTAAATGCTGATTAATTTCGATGATCTGGTTGGAACCAGTGCTTTCAGCATAGCTCGGCTATAAGTAATCTTTCTTTATAAGCAAGGACATTGCTATGGTTACGCTCCCTGCATCTTACATTCACTAGACTCTTGTAATTGAAATTCTACACTATATCGGTTAATTGGTTTGCCATAATCAGCTCCAAATGGCCTAATCCTAGATTGCAAATATCCTTACCATTTATTCCCAAGCACAGTCTTTGTCAATTCCTTCTGAATCATAAGTTCCGAATTTACCATTGCTTCCGATTACTCAATCAAAATTGTATTTATCTTCCAATAGTCATTACAAGCTGCTTAGATTGTTCCAGTTATTAACATTCCACACTACTAACAGGGTCACTTTAACGTCATCAAATTTCATCACATAAAAAAAAAATAAGACCTCTTCGTATCTCTTACTAGATATAGTCTGACATACAATGTTTTTACCCTTCACTTTGAGATATGACTTTTTGTTTATGTTTTAGTTCTTTCAGCTCGACATTCATCAGTTAGCGGATTTATATTTTTTTCACATTTAAAAGACTATTTTATAGATAATATTTGGTCGTCTACTTCTTTTCAAGGAGAATGAAAATCATATTTGTGACATTGAAAACCTCATTGATGTTTTTTATGAATATGATAGTTTTTTAATTGATTCAACTGCTCACATTGTATTTGGTAGACTGGTCTGAGCCGTATAAACCCGTGTTCGAGGTTCGTGTTCCTCTTTTTACTTCCAGATGTCTGTATTGAATTCTACTGTCGGATATTAATTAAGTACTATAATCTACTTTTATGTGTCTTCTAAGAGTAAGTCTTGGTTGTGTAAATTCTAATAAGCTAGTTACCAAAACTAATGAATAGTAAATCAAACCGTCACAATGAATTTCATACAGGTGACATTGTACCAAATCCCTGCTATATTAACTTGTTAAGGGCACTTTGTGTGGTACAATGTTTACCAATCTAGGCTAGCAGGCGTAATTGTGAGTTCAAACCATTCTTCGTTTCTCTTTACCTTTGGTTGTTGATTTTTACAACATGTCAACCCTTACATGGTTATTTTATACCGAAATAGAATTTTTATTTTAGTATTTTGCATATATTGTTTATCATTTATTCTTTAGTCCTGTACTCAGTAGAAATTCCATAATATTGCAGGTTTTAGTTGGAAGAGTTCTGTCAGATTTCTTGTCTTAAAGTATTTCTTTCAGATAGAACATACTTTTGATCTCATAAGCTTAGTAAATGAATACTCCTGGAGATACGGCAACCATGTCTCCAAAATATGAGAAATAACCTATCAGTCATTTTTCATGACATCCCTCCGGTTCTTCTTTCCCAAAGAATTCTGTATTAATGAGGTGACTCTAAGGTTTAGATAGATAGAACCAGGCAATCTTCTATTAGGATTAATAATATATATATATGAAAATTCAACTTGACACACTAGCTCGAATTACAGTATGGCTATGAATTTAATAACTGGGTCTTCGTCGATTTGACAAGCTCTTCAACGGTTCTTTTGCTTATTGTCGGACTTTTCTTTCAGGTTTCTTCCTGCATCGCAAAATCTAATAAATGTTCCTGCACAATTGGTGAAGTTGTGAGCCTTTTTTATTAGCTGTCTTCAAATCTGTTATAGAAAGTACTACCATTAATAATAGTGGAACCTTCCTTATATTTTAAGATTTTGACTTTAGTAATTTTCGAACTATAACCTTCGTGGCACGAGAATTGATCTCGCCCATGATGATAAACAATGAAAATAAAAAGATAAACATTTAGACAAAAAAAGAAATTTGAAAAATGATCTATCTTTTCAAAGGTTCAGTTTTATATAGATACAAACCATACTGGTCAAAAGTAAATACTTAGGCTACAGAAAATTTTAAATAATTAAAGCTAGATCAATTTATAATTCTGCATGAGAAACAGAATAGTAACAGTTCGCTAGTCTCCTATTTTCTTTTGATAGTATCTACTAATGACGTGTAACAGAAGGGAAGTTTTTAGAAAGTGTTCTGACCCATCAATACTGTCAAAACTGAGAGTATCACTTGGGAAAATTTTATATTCCCTGCTAAGCACAGAAATCCTCACTGAAAGGAAATCCGCACCGGTCTGATAAAAAGATTTTCCCGAAAGGCCGGTGTTCTTTTATTTCTCCCACCCACAAACGATAACTCCTATTGCTTTGATTACTCCTCAGATGTAGGAGGTTTTTTTAATCTCTCACTAGATATAGTCTGTCATACAATATTTTTACACTTCACTTTGAGATATGACTTTTTTCAGATTGAAATTCAGCAGTCGGCGGATTTTTTTTCACATTTAAAGGACTATTTTATAGATAATATTTGGTCATCTACTTCTTTTCGAGAAGGATGAAAATCATATTTGTGCCATTGAAAACCTCATTGATGTTTTTATGAAAATGATAATTTTTAATTGAATCACATTGTATTTGGTAGACTGGTCTGAGCTGTATAAACCCGTGTTCGAGGTTCGTGTTCCTCTTTCTACTTCCAAATGTCTTTATTGAATTTTTCTGGTGGATATGACTTGATTACTTTAAATCTTTATTTATATTATCTGGATTGTTGATTTGGTAAAGTTACTATATTCTGAATGACCCAGAATACACCAACTGTATCTCTGCAGAGGAGTAAGACTCCCTCCAACAAGTGTCCTGGGTATGACAATAAATAATCTGATGGTGAGGCTCCAGTAATGCTGGAGCTTTGGGGAATGTGGCGTACCCTTTCATTCCCATTGCTCCAAGGTTCACTCTGACGTGGAGTGATAACACTTGATAGGGTCCTATATATGGGTCAAAGAGAACGGCTTGACATTTAAACTGTGTAGTTATGCTAAACTGAGTTGTTTGCAATAGAACTGATTCTTATATTTAACAGTTTGTAAACAAATGACTGATGATTGATTGAATTGTTTGTGATACATAGTAATACTTGGAACTATCTAACTTTGTTGACATGCAAAAAGGAATTGTTTACAATAAAACCGTTTGATCATTTAACGGTGTGTAAACAAATGACTGATGTTTAATTGAATTGTTACCGATATATAGCAATATTTGAAAACATTAAACTGTGTGCAAGCAAATAATTAATAGTAAAATGAATTATTCGTATTGGATGAGAAATAAGTAAAACTATTTCACTATGTGCAAAAAAATGAGCTCAGGCGCGTTTAAAAATTTTACCAACAAAATGTATTTATAAATAATATTCTAAAGTATATGTATAAACAGGATTTGGCATTAAATAACCTACAATAGTTGATATGCCATAAAACCGAACCAAACTATATTTTGGATAGGTTACAAACCTTTCCTTTATACAGTCATTGTTGCACAAGTATTAGTTAAAAAGCTGCAAACCGATTGTTGTTTTGAAAAAAAAGAACAACCAGAAAAACACGAAATAAATGGTAAAGACGTAGTTTGTAAAACGTTCGATTTCAACAAATATTAATATTCGAGAAAACTTCAGAAGATAACAAAAGTTAAAATGATTATTTCATAAAACAATTTATTTCAACATATGTGGAAAATGTTAAATGTTCGTTTGGATTCGTTCTGTTTTATGGCAGATCAACCCTTTGGGGTAATTTAATGCCAAATCTTGTTTATATATACGGCAATTACACAAGAATGTTGAGAGCAATATTGAACAAGTCCTGGCATCAACACCCCACAAGACACCAACTATACGGCCACTTGCCTCCCATCACAAAAACTATACAAGTTAGACGAACCAGACACGCAGGACACTGCTGGAGAAGCAAGGACGAACTCATTAGTGATGTACTCCTGTGGACCCTCGAATATGGCCAAGCAAAAGCAGGACGACCAGCTCGAACATACATACAGCAGCTATGTGAGGATACGGGATGTAACCCTGAAGACCTGCCAAAAGCGATGAATGATAGGGAGGAGTGGCAAGAGAGGGTCAGGGATATCCGTGCTGGCGGCACGACTTGATGTTATATATTGGCATAATGTTTAGTCATAGCAAAGACTGAAAAAATGGTCCTTGATACCTCCTTGATCAGAACTCAGCATTATAAGGTATGTATCAGCATCTCATTGTCCTAGGGGTCATTTGTATTCTATTTAATAGGCGTTCTCTATGCAAACAAAACCCTTAACACACACTCTCTCTCTCTCTCTCTCTCTCTCTCTATCTATCTATCTATCTATATATATATATATATATATATATATGATTTGTCAGTGAATAATTTGGACGTAACATCAGTTCTAAACGAGCCAGAGTTCATTTCTTTGCACATAGTAAAATGGTTTCAAATATTGGTTTCTAACATTAATAATTCTATTTAATATTAATAATTTGTTTAGCACTCAGTGAAATGGTTTCAAATATTATTTATTTGTTTACAACCAGTTAAACGGTTTCAGGTAGAATAAATGATTAGATAGTTCGATTTGATCCATTGCTTGATCCCTAATATTTACTATCACTTCAGATCAGAGTTCACAAATGTTGAAAAACACAATTTTCTCCTCCGGGCGGAAAAACTCTGTCTTCCATTCTTTGCATACATGAGAAATAAAGAAAAAAAGTTTTCTTTTTCTTTCTGGGGAGAGAAAACTATGAATACAAATTTCTTCTATCTTCTGCAATATAATTTCCGCTTCAAGATATCTTACTGTTTCAGCATTTTGCAAATCCAACAGCCTTTGAAATTTTTCACTTCCTTTCCTTCGTAAAATCCTTTGTCTATAAAATTTCTCGTCAACCTTTAATGAAATTTTCTCTCACCGCATTCATTGATTAACTTAACATTTCAAGGGGTGCAACTTACGATTTTTAAAAAAAAAATTATAATTTATTTAAGAACAGGCAAATATTCATTATTACATTGTTCTTCTTTCTTCCTCTTCAAACTATTCATAGATCTATTAATTCTAACAGGTAGAATGTTCGCCAATGGTCCGGGAGACTAGGGTTCAATACCAAATAATCAAAAAATGGTACTTCATGCCACCTTGCTTAACACATAGTATTATAAGGTAAGGATCAAGGGGAAAGTGGAGCAATCAAGGGAATGGAGATGCGCCCTCCCCGATACCTTGATGTAGCAGCTATTGAAAAGTAGCCTTTCGGTCGCCCTCGACTAAGGTCGCCAACTTAACTTACCATGGAATGGAGTAGTGTCCTTACCTACACCATGGTGCCGTAGCTATTAAAAAGGGAGCCTTCGGGTCGCCCTCGACTAAGGTCGCTAACTTTTTTTTCTAGGGAATGGAGTAGCACCCTCCCGTACACCTTGGTGTAGTAGTTATTGAAAAGGGGGCCTTCGCGTTGCCTTCGACTAAGGTCGCTAACCAGGGAATGGAGTAGCACCCTCCCGTACACATTGGTGTAGTAGCTATTGAAAAGAGAGTCTTCGGGTCACCCTCAACTAAGGTCGTTAACTTTACTTACCAGGGAATAGAGTAGCGCTCTCGCCTACGTCTTGGTATAGTAGCTGTTGAAAAGACAGCATTCGAGTCACCCTTGACTAAGGTCGCCAACTTAACTTACCAGGGAATGGAGTAGTGTCCTTACCTACACCATGGTGCCGTAGCTATTAAAAAGGGAGCCTTCGGGTCGCCCTCGACTAAGGTCGCTAACTTTTTTTTCTAGGGAATGGAGTAGCACCCTCCCGTACACCTTGGTGTAGTAGTTATTGAAAAGGGGGCATTCGCGTTGCCTTCGACTAAGGTCGCTAACCAGGGAATGGAGTAGCACCCTCCCGTACACATTGGTGTAGTAGTTATTGAAAAGGGGGCCTTCGCGTTGCCTTCGACTAAGGTCGCTAACCAGGGAATGGAGTAGCACCCTCCCGTACACCTTGGTGTAGTAGTTATTGAAAAGTGGGCCTTCGCGTTGCCTTCGACTAAGGTCGCTAACCAGGGAATGGAGTAGCGCCCTCCCGTACACATTGGTGTAGTAGCTATTGAAAAGAGAGTCTTCGGGTCACCCTCAACTAAGGTCGTTAACTTTACTTACCAGGGAATGGAGTAGCGCCCTTCCCGACACCTTGGTGTAGTAGCTATTGAAAAGAGAGCCGTCGGGTCGCCCTTGAGTGAGGTCACCAGATTTGCTTACTTTTTACTTTAAATGTTCTTGGTGACTCCAATGTATCATCCTAAAAAAATTCCAGGAAAATGAATAACACAAACTGAAAGTAAGATGGACTTTAATGAACCATACTCTTTTTAAGTCAGCGCGAAAACATCTCTTTTTTTTTCGTTTTTGGGTAGCACCCCTCTGAACAGCTGAAGTAATAGTATATGCCTCATAAGGAGTCAGAACATGACTAGATATATTAGAATTTTGGTTGATAGTTAAAAATGTCCATAGAGTAATTATTTTTTAATCTAAATGGCAAAAGACTGATTTGTCAATTACAATGTCATTGAATTTTTATGTTATTTTATTAAGTGTTTTAGGTGGGGATGTGTGACATATAGGATATGGACTAGATTATAAATTAGTATCATCTTTTCCTCTTAAAGAAGAGTTTTTTTTACGTTAGATCTTTTTCCTCGGTTGAATCGAGATCAAGACCAAATTTGATTGCTCCCCATCAAAATGTTGCGCTCGAGAAGTAATTGCTATCATCGTAGGGAATGTACTTTGTAACTCGAGTTCAAATCCTAAAAAAGACAATTTGTATTTCGCATATCGCTAATACCCTTGTGAAAAGGATAAACCCAATTATTCTTGCTACACCAGCAATAGGTAAATAGTAGAGTAGACTGTGCTCTTTAATCTTCATATGGCAACCAATCAAAGAGAACGAAAATTTTGAATTCAAACTAGTTGTAATCCGCTTAAATGTTGACCTTGTGTCAGATTCTGCTCGTGACTGAGTGATTGAATAAATATTTACATCAGCCCATTTAACTCTCTGTGGAGAACAAACTAACAGGTTGTTCTACAATGATTGATATGCACAAAGCATTTATTAGATGTTGGATTTTCCGGAATTATTAACTATAGTTTTCAGTTAATCTGTCTGATTTCGGCTTGATTCCAAAGGTACTTTTTAGGTCGACCGAAAATTCCCTGATTCAACTTATTTTCTTTTTCAATGATCTTTTTATAGAGACGAAGAAATAATTCACAATGTTTTATGACAATAAACCACAGATAATGAATGATTGATAAAATTTCTGCGTCAAATTTGTGATATCATAAAATAAATAATCAATGAAACGATTAAATATATATTTCTCTGTGGGGCGATTTTTTCATGTAACGAGCAGATTTTTTCCTATGATACAACTCGCTTTCTTTCGTTTCCTTCATAATTAATCTATTAGAATTTTACCTGGGTATACTAGGTACTCGAGAAATTTTATTGAATAAAGTTATATCTTATTGATAAAACTTGGTTTATCCCAGAACAAGTACATAATACTAGCGTGCAAAACAATCATTTGTAAACATCTATTGATTCAAGTAACATAACAATAATATTAACTTATACACGATTACAATCATATAATTTCAAGTGTTCATATCAAATACTAATAATTTTCAAAAATAACTATTTAAACCATAGAAGAGACCCTAACAGGTGCTACCATTCCTAGATAATGTGGACCAATAATGGCAAAGAAGAGGTAACTCCTAACACGCTAGACCTCCTGGACAGGAACTTCACAACAGGATACAGTTTAATATATAAGACACCCCTTTTGAAGTGAAGGAGAGTCTTGCCAACAATTGGAAATATAGATTATGTGTTCTAAGCCTCAATAACAGGGTATGTATGTATGTAATCGTATTTTTGCAGAGTCATTACTTTTTTGAGAGCAATACACACTAAATTCTCAACTTCAGAGGATGAAAAAAACTTTAGTCAAATTTGAAATTGGAGGAAAAATTTTTAGGGTTTTACTTCACACTGAAAATCTTATTTTATTTTTCCAACTATCACATAGAAACATGTATCCTTCACTATATATATATATATATATATATATATATATACGTGGGGCATTCATTAAGTTTCCAGATTTTTTGTACAGGCATTTAAAATTGTCGGAGACTCTTGAAAATTCAATATGCTATTGCTAAACATATTATGAGATGACTGACCAATTTTTATGATTTCTGGTTCAAATCAATAGCTACAACATCAATTGGAATACACCCTACTAAAACCTGATTGTCACAGCTGGTGAATTTCAAAAATGCAATCCGGACATGAAGACATTTTAGAAGAATGATATGCAATAAAATTCTGTTTTAAACTTGGAAAAAATGCCAGAGAAACGTATGGAATACTTCAGACTGCTTTTTGACCATCTTGCATGAATGCAGCATAAGTTTTTGAGTGGCATAAGAGATTCAAGGAAGACAGAGAGTCTGTGGGGAGGTGATGAGAGGTGTCGGAGGAGTAAGGAAGTCAATACACTAGAGTTGATAGGACAAAGGGTTAGGGTTAGGGTTACTATGTTGAGGTTTTAAGGGAGTTCAGGAAGAGATTCCGTTGGAAGAAGCCAGCGCTCTTCAAATCGGGTCAGTACCATTTCCTCCAGGACAATACACCAGTCCACAACTCCATCCTTGTCACAGACTATTTGACCAAGATGGGCATCAAGACAGTTCGTCACCCTCCCGTTAGACCAGACCTTGCTCCCTGTGACTATTGGTTATTCTGTTCCATAGCCACAATTAACGCCATGTGCGAAATAGACAAATAATGTTTATAACGATAGAACATATAAAGAACGTAGGAATCTCGAAATTCGAAAACATGTAACGACTTCTTGTTCAGGTACGAAACCTTTTTCTTAACTTTGAGTTAAAGGTTTCGACATAAGGAGGAGAGACACAATCTTCTATGCTGTTTTATTCATTTGGCCCCCATCTCGCGCGGCCCCCATAGATTGCAAGTTCGTCTCGCGTCTGCGAGCTCCAAAAGTCGATCCTCCTCGTTTGGCGTCTAGTATTCAACTTTCTAACTTTATTTCAATTCTCCACAAACCTCTGCGCGCTTCCGGTACGTGACGTCACTCGCACTCCGTCACCTGTTTCGTCTCGGACTATTATGACATCTCTGAGTGACAACTCCATCCGCCCGCGCTTACCCGCGTTAACACCTGCCTCAATGTTGCACCTAACTAACCCATGTGCTGAGCCAAAAAGTTCTCAGCGTAACTAAACTCAAAGGCATGAACTGAAATCCCTTGGCCATTACGTTACAATTCCCTAAGCTCAGAAGCTGTCGTTATGAGACAATTGAAGAGATAAAAGAGGCTGTGACGAAGTTCATTAACACGCTCACACAAGAGGACTTCTATGGGGCCTTCCAGAAGTTGATGGAACGGTACAACAAGTGCATTGCAGCTGGAGCAGATTACTTCGAAGTGGACAAGAGTGTCATGTGTGTACTATCAATAAAAATGCCCATACAACAAAAGTCTGGAAACTTATTTAATGATCGTCGTACATATATGCCTGTATGTGTGTGTATGAATGTGTGTACAGCTAATGGATAAGTTTTGCTTGATGTGACGCTACATTATCTTATTAAAGAGGTTTATGTTGTACCAGTCAACAAATTCTGTCTTCAAAATCAGATTTCGAACTTCTGAATCGAACCCTAAACTCTAAATCTGCAATTAAGTGAATTGTTTTGAGTCTAAACATCACTTTATAGTAAGTAAGTTGTCTAGCAATTTATTATCTAAATAAAATTTGATTACACTTGCACTCCTAGATTATGGTATCATATACACGATGAATGATCTTTAAAACTAATCATTACTTTATGGAAGAGCATAAAAGAGCAGTGTCATTCACTAAATAACGATAATGTTTTTGAAAAAACAAAATACATTTTGTTATCAGAATTCTAAAAGTTTTAAACTCTGCACTGTTTATAATTAGTTTATTTCAATCATAATTTCAGTCTCATTTGTTTTGAGGTCATTCAAAATGGTGCCAAGTCAAACAGAGTCCTCTACGCTTGAACAGCGGTCTGTCATCAAATTTTTGGTGGTGTACCATAGGTAGATACGGCTATTTGCGAAATGTACATGGGACGTTCATTACATATATATATATATATATATATAACGTAGAACACATAAAGAACAGAGGAATCTAGAAATTCGAAAACACGTAACGACTTCTTCTTCAGGTACGAAACCTTTTTATTAATTTTGAGTTAAAGGTTTGGACATAAGGAGGAGAGACACAATCTTCTATGCTGTCTTATTCATTTGCCCCCCCCCCATCTCGCGCGGCCCCCATAGGGCGCAAGTTCGCCTCGCGTCTGCGAGCTCCAAAAGTTGATCCTCCTCGTTTGGCGTCTAGTACTCAACTCCTTAACTTTCTTTCAATTCTCCACAAACTTCTGCGCGCTTCCGGTACGTGACGTCACTCGCACTCCGTCACCCGTTTCGTCTCGGACTATTGTGACATCTGAGTGACACCTCCATCCGCCCGCGTGCACCGGCGTTAACACCTGCCTCAATGTTGCACCTAACTAACCCATGTGCTGAGCCGAAAGGTTCTCAGCGTAACTAACTCAAAGGCATGAACCGAAACCCCTTGGCCATTACATTACAGTGGTTGAGAAATGCAAACTATGTGAAATTTACAGAAGAATGTGTGATGTGTACGGAGAAGCATGTTATAGTAAAGAACATTTTACAATCAGGCTAAACATGGATTTGCTGCAACTAGCCTAGATTGAAAAGACAGTCCTCTGGGTTGAAAAGATAGTTCACTGAGTCTTAGGTAAAGATAAAATTCCTGGTGCAGCGATCAATTAAGAAAGTGATGCTGATACATGAAAAGACCCATCAGTATTGATTTTCTTGAAAAAGGTAAAACTGTAACCAATGTTTCCTATTGCCAACTAAGAAAACATTATTCACTTTATTCTTTGAACGACCTTTGTATATAGAATTCCTCTGACGTAATGCGTGTTTACCACGTGTAACACTCTATTTTGCTGAACTATATTTTAAAAAAGCCAACAGAATCAGATGATTTCATCAGAAACAGGGTGGCTCTATATTATAGTTTACTCTAGCTTGCATGTGAAATAAAATTCTCACTTTTCGAGTCAGTTAGTTGATGGAATAAAACAAAATAATAAACTAATGTATTATCTTCGCCATAATAGAATAACAGTAAATTGAAATAAAGTAACTTTTAAAAAAGTATCAAAAGATATATGACTTTTTGTCTTCCTGAATTTATTTATCAGGAAGAGTATTGTAACTTTATTATCCGCAACCTTTTATTTCAACTTAAGAGAAAACGTCTACATATATCAATAGATCTGTTTTTCTTCACACTTACAATTCAAAGAAGCTTTAATGTCACTATGTTCTGACACACTTTACAGTTAACAAAAAACCAAAGGAGTCCATGTGGCCAAGTAGCAAACTTGCTAAACTGTGACATTAAAGTAAGCGAGTTCAAACACCAGTTGCATAATTTCGGTCACATTCAAACTAATACCCTTTGGATAGGTATGAACCTCTTATCAATCCACCTATTAATTAAATAGTGCTACTAATGTTTTGACTACAAGGAAGCCTCTGGGATTAAATAAGTTTGGTATGCTATTAAACAAATAAATCAAACCAAACCAACTAAATGACAGTATTAAATTTTATCTTAGAATTAAAAAGGGGACTAAATAAACAAAATAAAGATATTTTTCTGCCAAAATAATCACGAAATCTAAATTTCAATATATATATATATATATATATATATATATAAATTTGGCGTCCGTAGTCGAGGGTGATCAGAAGGCTCCCTTTTCAATAGCTTCTATACCGAGGTGTAGGGGAGGGTGCTACTCCTTTCCCTGGATTGCTCCACTTTACCCTTGATATGTACCTTATATTGCTGAGTGTTAAGCAAGGAGGTATCGAGTACCATTTTTAACGTCTTTGGTATGACGCGACCTAGGATTGAACCCAGGTCTCCCGGACCATTGGCGAAACCAACGTAAGCTGATTTTTTTTTCTGGAGTCTGAGTGACAACAAGTCTCCTCAAGTCTCTAGGATTCTTCCCAGTATTCTGGCCGATCTTTTACAACGCTCTTGTTTCTATGGTCTCCACTTGTCCTCTCATTTCCAAGTCCTCAAGTCCCTGTATCAAACTTTTGGTTACTGTACCAAGTGCACCAATTACATTCAGTATCACTGTCACTTTCATATTTAATAGTTTTTTCAGTCTCTCTAGCAAGGTCTAGGTATTTATCTGTCTTTTCGCTTTCTTTCAGTTTTACTCTATGATTAGACGGAATTGCAAAGTCTACTATTCAGCATATTCTTTTTTTTTTTTTTTTTTTTGACTATCACAAGGTCTGGTTGTCAAACCGATGTTAGATGATTCATTATTATTATTATTATTATTATTAATCAGGATTAAAATTAACAGTGTATGTTTTTCCTTTATTATCTAGTTTAGACTCATATTAAATATGTGCTTTTGTTTATTAGTCCAGATTAAATAAACAAATGCAATTATTAGCACGTTTTAATACAAAACGAACAATATATTCACTTTACATAAACTTTACTCAGATATAACTTAACAGTGGTCTAGTTATGGTGGTGATTCTTTTAATACTTATAGAGTCTGAAAGAAGAGCATGCAAGTATATGTAATTTCAACACACTCGTAAAGCGTTTTTGTTTATATGATAGATGTGCCTCCTTTCTGAAATGTAACCTATTATTGAAATTATAAATGTAAGAAGCAGTTAACAACGCAATAAACATTGATAAAATCGAACAGAGACTTCTATAATGAGAACATTTCAGAAGTCTTGTTGAAGTAACTAATTAAAAATTTACAGGCGTTCAAAACAATACAAGTGGTACAATTTAAACAATTTAACTTTAAATTTTACATTTCTTTGTTATTTTAACTGCTGCTTTTGCTCTTTACTAAATTTTGTTTACTCTGGCACATAGATCTTGGATTGCTTGCATAAACTGCTGCTTCTCCCTCATTTCACAAATGAACAGGTTCATTGCAGCTTAATTTCGTTGATCTTATAGTAACATGTGATTTCAGCGTAACTGACTATAAGTCTTAAAACCTTAAGCATAATTTATCATAAATTTCAGTGAGCAAGTCGATTTAGCTTATAAGCCGGCTTCAAGATTTTTAGCTCGAAATTCTAAGTTACACATATACCTGATATATAGGTCGACCACCAAATATACAGGAGACGAAAGCTTACCCGGTAAGCCCAAATGAAGGGAAGCTACAATGATTTATTGGGCTATCAGGACATTGTGTAAACAATATACCATAGCAGTCTGTCTGGCCGCCCGGTTGCTGCGATGTTCTAGTTAGTCAGCAGCTGGAAACGGCTTGTGGTATAGCGTTAATATAATACTTAATTTGTATTGCAGTTTTATTATTTTCTATCAATCATACATTCATCAAATAAACTTAAGAAAAACAATCCCACAATTCCTCTTACCGACAGACCTATCTCTCAACCCACTAGCAAACACAACAAACTTCTCTATAACAAATTAACTAGATTAGGAATACCGATTAGAGAAACTACATCATAAACCATTAAATATCTCACGAACATATCGAAACGCACCAACAACATAACCACTTCTCACGCAGGCATATATTGCATTCCATGTAAAGATTGTGACAAATATTACATCGGCGAAACCCAACGTAATCTAGAAAAAAACGATTTACGAACACAAAAGATCAATTAAATTAAATGACGACCGAAAAGCCCTTTTCTCCCTCATATTAGATCTCTAACACACTTTCAATTTTTCCGAAGCCATTTTAATTAAACCCATATATTACAAAAATTCTCGTCGTCTGTTAAAATCTGCAGTCATCTCTCAGGCCAAACACATTAAACAACGACCCGGCTTCTATCAGATTTCATCCTACCAGGCAGACATTATTTTACATGAGGATAGTATTGAAATAGAAAATGGATTGGGAAAAGATTTTCTAACAAAAACTATTACATTTATTTCCCACCTCACTTCCACACTTCTGGACGATTTTTATTTTTTTCATTTAGATATTCCATTTTTGTTGGTTAAATTGTTGATGAAAATTGATACACTTGACTATGACTATAACCTCTTCCCAGTCTACTCAGCCCTGGTGCAAATGTTCCAAAAATGAATCAAAATCACAGCCAATCGCCCCTGCCGCAACCACTCTGTCTTTCCGCAACCATCCTATCTTTCCTTTTCTGTCTCTCTTTCTTATGACCCCTCCTTTTTTATTTTTAATTATCTATTTCCTCCTATGTTGAACTTTAGAAAAACTCATCAATCTAATAAAGTCTTTCGGAAATAAAGACGAGATATCATTTTTTAATCTGTTGTCTGTGTTTCGGTTAATCCATTTTTCCATTTATTTTTTTCTCATTATTCTGTGTCAATGTGTTCTCCAAACACGATTTTAAGTTGGAAATTTTTATGGCAGTCTGCCGAAGTAATGCTAAGTCGTGTATATCGATTGCTAGAAATACCAATTGCTAACTAATCTATTTTAAAGGTTTAAATTGTATCCGTGCCGTATAAGTCGACCCATAGGTTTGTACAGATTTTTTAGGCTTAAATGTTAACTTGTTCGTAGCAATTTACGCTCAATTTTACACAAGGCCACGAGTATGGGACACTATTTGCAAGAAATAAAGTTGCAAGAGTAACCCTTACACAATGAAAAAAATGCGTTTATTATTATGAGTGCCAGTAGAACAGTGTATAATTTTCTTGGTATTAACCACAAACAGTTTCCTGTGTAAACTATACAGATATTTTGCATTGAATTCAGGGAAAAATAAATTTTCCAATCACTCTAAAATGCCAAACCAGAGGCAGCCAGTTTAGTTTTGCCTACCCAGAGGTATCCGTCTTGTGACTCTACAAATACTGAAAACTGAATATTGATACGGGACATTGATCAACCATATGTGAGTTTTCTTAGTTTATTCTCTGTATTACGTTTGGTATTAATAGTTAATGGGCCCGGCATGTTTTCACTGAATCTTCTTATTAAACCATTTATAAAGCATATTATATAAAAAAAAAATAAAGATTCCTAGTCGTAATGAATAAAACCTAATCCCCAAAAATGCAGAGGTAGTTTTATAAAATAGAATAATATGCTTTGTGTATCTATTTGTTATTGTCAAATAGAACAATATTTGAAGAAACAATTCATATTCACTTATTCAAAATTATCCCAGTGTTTAACGATTGCTTTATAGACGGTATTTTATCTCATCCAGAATTAGGGAAAAATTGAAAAACAAATCCAAAATTGATGTAATTATTAAGAACGTCGACGTTAAAACGTTTCGGTTTTAATGAACCTTCGTTTGGACTTTAAAATGGTGAAACAAGTGTTGTTTTTTTCTTTATTAAACATCCATCGTTCTGTCAACACTCGTTTTATCTCTTTAAAGTTCAGCCGAAGGTTCATTAAAACCGAAACGTTTTAACAACGAGTTTCTTTCTATTAAATTCATTAATTTTTATTGCTTTGTTTTTTAATGTTTCTCCATACAATCGGATTCCTTTCAATTATTTACTTTCATCTAGAATTCAACTCAACTTGAACAATTGATCTTGTAGGAATTTTTACGAATTTGTCTGTGTAAGTTTAGATAATTTAAACAAATCTTCAATTCCAAGCATAATAATATAAATGCCAATTCATCCACTGTGCTAGATATCTTTTTCCAATATTTCTCGAGATTCAGATTTTATATTTATTGAAATATTTTTCTTTATATCAGGAATGTGTTCGCATTTATACTGTGTGCAACAGAAAACAAATAATTATTTTAAAGTGGTGAAAGTAAACTTAGATAATTAGCTAATGTCTCACTATTTTTCAAATACTGTCAGTTAAATTCATGCTTTGGACTAGTGCACACTGTTCATTTGCAGTTGAAACATTTTTAAAGACTGGTGAATCTCTAATTGCTTCACAGAAAACTAATTTCATGTTACGTCTCAATGATACCGTTCCACATAGGATTTTCAACCCATAGCAGTCTCGATATTCTCTCTGAAACAGAATCATTCTGACGTAAAGAGCTAAAAACTCTCTGTGAAACAATTACAGCTTGGGTGATCTTGAAAAACGTTTCAGCAGCAAACACACTGTGTCCACCGATCCATCCCAGGATCGTAAATAATCACATTTGAAGAAATAGTAAATATTTCACTCGCACCACACAGGTAACAGTTTAAAATGTGGGAAGTATTTCTGTCGCACCCTGTATATATGTGTGTATCAGTAAGTCCTCATACTAATATGTAATCATTAAATAAACTTTTATGTGAAATTTTCCACAGCATAATGTACGATTTATGTGATTAATAGTCTCCATTGAATTATGTAATTTGACAAGGCAGGAGATTACTTAGAAAAATAAATCAATCTTGCTTCTAAAGTAAATTTTATTAACACAAAAAATATAATTTCTAGATATAAAATAATCATTAATTTTACTCTCACGGTTCTTTTCCAATGGATATAAATATCTTTGTATCTTTATTTTTCTATTTGAATGAGTTTCAAATAAATTTTAAGAGGATTTTATAAAACATCATTATAACCAGACGAGTTAGTTGAAATTGTTAACAACAGGTTTTTAAAAATTGGTGACAATAAGTTTATTAAAGCATTCTTTTGTGCCTCTGCTATAAATTATCTAAGATTGAAATCTCTTATTCATTGTATCTATACGAGTGTCGATCGATACGTCCGTAGACTGACACGTTATTATGAACTGTATATGAAAATTTCATTATCTAATATTCAATATTTGAGATTAATAGTCACAATAGAATTAATGTATGTTGGTTAGTTTTCGGGTTATACAGCTCGTTAATTCTTGCTTAGCTATTCTATGCTCAAGTAGGTTTATAAACAGTACAAAAATATAGTTTCGCAATCATTTTAAACAGTTGAACATTTCATTATTTCAAACAGCTATAATTGGTCCATAGATGAAACTCTAACTGGTACTACCAGTCCGAATTAGAGCGGGTCTGGGAGTAATGGTAATACTTTCTAATTCTCTAATTCTGGAACTAAACTACCGAAAGCAGTTTGGTGTCATATCAAGGGCACACGTTCAAGGGGGGTGTCGTACCCCTCTACAAGAGACGCAATCAAAATATTCTAGGCCAAACTGATAGGGCGTATACAGAATTAAGAGCATTGAAAAGTAAAAAGATTACTCTTACATGTTTAGCCCCAACGAACTGGGCGAGCAAAGGGTAAAATATATATATATATATATATATTTATATATATATATATATATATATATATATATATATATATATATATACGAGGTGCATACAATAAGTTTCCAGACTTTTTTCGTATGGGCACTTTTACTGATACTACACACATGAAACTCAATTCCCCTTCCAAGTAATCTCCTCCAGCTGCAATACACTTGTATGGTTTCGACAACTTCTTGGAGGCCCCATGGAAGTCCTCTTTTGTCAGCGTGTCAATGACCTTCGTCACAGCCTCTTTCATCTCCTCAATTGTTTCAGAACGACAGCCTCTGAGCTTAGGGAATAACCAAAAGTCACTGGGAGCAAGGTCTCGACTATAAGGAGGCTGAGGAATTGTCTTGATGCCCATCTTGGTAAAATAGTCTATGACAAGGATGGTGTTGTGGACTGGTGTATTGTCCTGGTGGAAATGCCACTGACCCGATTTCAAGAGCGCTAGCCTCTTCCCAAGGAATCTCTTCCTGAACTCTCTTAAAACCTCAACATAGTAACCCCAACCCTAAGCCTTTGGCCAATCAACTGTGGTGTATTGACTTCCTTACTCCTCCCATACCTCTCATCATCCCTCACAGACTCCTTGCCTTCCTTGAATCTCTTATGCCACTGAAAAACTGATGCTTGATTCATGCAAGATGCTCCAAAAGCAGTCTGAAGCATTCCATACGTTTCTGTGGTATTTTTTCGCGTTTGAAACAGAATTTTATTGCATATCATTCTTCTAAAGTGTCAGATTACATTTTTTAAATTCACCAGCTGTGATAATCAGGCTTTAGTAGAGCGTATTCCAATTGGTGGTGTAGCTGTTCATTTGAACGTGAAATCATAAAAATTGTCAGTCATCTCATTAGATGTATAGCAATAACATAGTGAATTTTCAAGAGTCTACGACAGCTTTAAATGCCCATACGAAAAAAATCTGGAAACTTAACGTATGCACCTCGTGCATATATATATATATATATATATATATATATATATATATATATATATATATATATATATATATGTGTGTGTGTGTGTGTGTGTGTGTGTGTGTGTGTGTGTGTGTGTGTGTGTGTGTTGAATAAAATTAATCTGTATTCATCATTAGACTTACGAACTGATTGATCAATAAAATATTTCTCCCTTTCACTGAGTGTATCTGTCATAACTTTCTGGTTTATTCTTGTATTGTTGACGGAATATAAAAGAAAAGTCGTTAATAGTGTTTAAAAGATCAACACACTCACAATCTTGCTTTAACAACATTAATTATGATAATAAAACTGATGATGTAATTATCAAACCGTCAGCGCCAGACATTTAATAAGAAGGTTATACTCGGTGGGGAGTAACACTGACACCAATATTTGTCTAGCGGCGAATCTATTTCTTGCTGAGTTATTTTTAGCTACTGCACATAACCCTAGAATAAAAAATTAATTCTATTGCAAATTGATTCACTCTTTAAATCTAGACAATTTCATTCAGCAAAAATGAGTCTAAAACCTATATCAACAATTGTGAAACGTTTGTCTGTCTTTTACATACGGTTGAATGGTTTAATGTAGAGCCATTCAATTCGGGACGCATTTTTATTGGATTAAGGCGAAGATTTTAACATAATCTTTTTTTCTCTCGGAAAAAAGTTCCTATTGAGTAGGACTTTTCAACCATAAAAATAAGATAAAAATAGAAATAATCAACGGAAAGTTATGTTGCTGTAAGACGTAAATAATGGTAAGAAATATAAATTTCCAAAATTCAAAAGAAAAATGTAATCGACTTATTTATATTATTTTTTTCATTTTTACCAAAACATTTCTCCTTTTTAATAATAATTTCTAACGAAATTTGTAAGCTCTTCAAGTTAGGGATATAAGACAGTATTATTGCTAAGTGAAGTATAAGTAAGGATGTTTCTTAATTATATTAGGTAATTATTTTATTTATATTAATAAATTGTAAATTTTCTTTGAATGAAGTGAAGGTCGCGTGCGAAGGTCGCGTGCGAAGGTCACGTGATGCACTTATTGTGTGATTATTAAGTTGACAGGTTGTTTTAAAAGTCACTTAGGGTAACATGTTAGAGATGTTTTGGAAATCGTTGTTGAAGGCCGGATATTAAAAGTAAACAAGGTGAGTGCGTACTTGGAAAGTTGACGTTACGCATAAAAGTTAAGAGCACGTATTCTTATATGATTAGTGAATGAAAAGATATTATATAGGCCAGAAATTTTTGAAGGAGAAGTTAGTTTGCAGTTTGGGCATCTCTCTTGAGAGGCAGAGACGGTCTTTGAGCTCAGTGTCCTCTGGGGCAAGAGGGAACAAGAGGAACGAAGGAATCGAATTCAGGTGTTTTCAGTTCGTGTTGCATATTGACCTCCGACCCGGCCGGGCTGTCAGAATAGGAAATGCACCTGTGTAAATAACAGGTGCATCCGGTCGAGGAATATCAGGATTATAACCTTGACTGCGGACAGGTTGAATGAGTGCGAAATTATGACGCCCACAAGAAGAAGGTGGACGTTGAACTATTATATAACTCAGTGCACAGGAAATTCAATCAGTTGGCGATCAGACGAGTCGGAGATAAGATGCAGTAGAGAAAACCAGCGCCCAGAGAGACTGGGCCCCAGGCCCCCGGTTGAACAGCCCAGGAGAACGGGAAAGAAACGCTGATGTTCATAAGAGTTGGGGTCAATATGTTGCAGTTCTGTTCGGTCTTCAACTCCCTCTCACACACAACCCTTTCAAATAAAGTGAGAAGTATATTTTTCTAAGAACTGTGTCGCTCGTTTTTATTGCGTCGTCGTTATGATTTTGCATGCAGATGTATATGTATTATGTGGCTATACAACATTCGTTTGCCGCCCATAGGTCCCCTTGCGTTTCTATGACACAACAGTAGATCTTCCACTCTCATCTTGCGGCTGAGTGCCATGAAATTATTGCAGTCAATAATAAACTTTTCGTATTCGAAACAACGAGTCGCTTTGTACTTTACGAAATGTAATATCTAGAGATATTTGAAATGGTGCTGGATCGGTGATGCTACGTCACAGACGTTCTAATTAGTCCCTCAACATTACATTAGTTTGGGCTAAAAATCCGATCAAATATAAATGTTTCAATCAATAAAACCTTTAAGTCTGCCATTGACATATCTTAAAACTTTATAAGATATTGCAAAAGACAAAACTAGTATATCGTTTTCCATGTCTTTGATATTAAAAGAAACATGACCCAGTCGGCTGGGGCAGTAGAATACACCGACTGCACCTCTGCAGAGAGCTAAGACCCCACAAACGAGTGTTCTGGATATGACACTAAACAATCTGATGGTGAGGCTCCAGTAATGATAGAGCTTTGCGAAATGCGGAGTACCCCTTTAATGCAATTGCTCACTGGTCCACTCTAGCCAGAATTGGCAGGACCTGATAGGGTCCTATATATGGGTCAAATAGAACATGACAGTGTCCTTAGGCTAAACTGATTTTTTTAAATAGAACTGTTGACATTTAAACTATACTTATGCTAAATTGAATTGTCTGAAATAGAACTGTTTTTACATTTTACTGTGTGCTGTTTTTTACATTTAACTGTGTGCTGTTTTACATTTAACTGTCTATGAACAAAATCAATGTATTTATGTTTCACATAGTTGAAATAGAACAGTTTTTGCATCTAACTGTGTGTAAACGAAAGACTGTACTTAAGCTTAAATGAATTGTTTGAAATAGAACTATTTGATCATTTAACTGTGTTTAATTGAATTGTTCATGATATAGAGCAATACTTCGTACCATTTAAATTTGTTGACATGCTAAACTGAATTGTTTGGAATAGAATTATTTTTAAATTCAACTATGTGTAGACAAAAAACTGTATTTTAATAAATGACTAACTGTGTATAAAAAAAAATGTGTACTATTGTTAAACTGAAATGTGTAAAATTCAATGAAACCATTTAACTGTGTGCAAAAAAAAATGAACTCAGTCTTGTTTAAAAATGCTATCAATAAAATGTATTTAGAAATCATATATTTAATATAGATGTATAAAAAAGATTTGGCATTAAATGACCTACAAGGGTTGCATTGCCATAAAACCAAACCAAAACAAGCCTAAAAGAAACAGTTTGTAACCGTTCGGGCTGATATTTTAAAAGAGGCATCAAAATTATGATCTAAACTGCTAGTCTTGACTTCTTACTCAGCAAGACGAGTACGTCAGCTAAAGAATTATATATGGAGTCTTCATGTTTTAAATTTAAGACAATGATTTGAGTTAGAATATATTCGAAAGATTTTTCTTTTTATGACAATCAGATAATCATTATCTATTTTCAATTGACCCTTATGTTTCTATAAGAAACCACGAACATTGTTTTAGATGCCCTCAAAATATTTTTGCAAGAAGAAAGAAAGAAATGTTTAAGTTGTAAATCTTACACAAGTTTAATAACTTCCTCCTTCTCCTCCTTCTCCTTCTCCTTCTCTCTCTCTCTCTCTCTCTCTCTCTCTCTCTCTCTCTCTCTCTCTTATTGAATCTGGTTAAAACTGTAAACCTTAATAATAATGAGACATACATGGAATGTAAACTACATATAGAAAGCTCGGAAATTCACATGAAATAAATACGTGTGTGTGTGTGTGTGTGCGCGCGCATGCGCGTGGAACAACATAAAAATAAAATTTAGTCGCAAATTAAAAACTTTTACGAGTGCAAATAAAGAGATTTTTTTTCTGAAAAAGCAAATTACATTTTTTTCCGAATTTTTTCCAAAAAAATGTAAACTCTGCATTGTTTGGAAATGTCGCAAAAAATATTCTAATTTCGTTAAAGTTTTTGTTCTGAGGCAATTCAGAATGGCAACAAATCAAACAAAGTTCTCCAGGCTTCAACAGAGATTTGTCAAATTTATAATGACTGAGAAGTGCAAACCAAGTAAAATTTACTGAAGATTTTGTAATAGGTAAGGATAGGTACGTTTTAGTCAAAAAAGGTCTACAAATGGGCAAAGCATGGTTTGCAACTGCAAGCCAGAGTCAAAAAGACAGGTCATGGGGTGAAAATACACTGATTTTCTGAAAAATAAAATTTCCGGACCTCGCAGTCAATAAAGAAGGTAATGCTAAGCCTTTTGAAACATGTGAGGATCCATTATAATTGATTTTGTTGAAAAACATGGAACTGTAACCATTACTTCCTATTATAGGAAAAGCAACGGTTGGTTGTTGGTTGGTTGGCTTTTATGGCATATCAACAATCGAAGGTTATTTAATCCCAAATCCATTTTATACAAATAATCAGTTCTATTTCAAATAATTCAGTTTAGCATGAGTACACAGTTTATCAGTCAAAAACATATCTATCTCAAGATATTCAGTTTAGTCAAACAGTTCAGGTCAAACAATTCAGTTTCCTATAAATGCAGATTTTGTTTACTCACAGTTAAATGCCAAAACAGTTCTGTTTCAAAGAATTCAACCTAGCGTAAGTACAATTTCAATGTCAAAAATGTTTTCATTTCAAACAATTAAGTTTAACATAAGTACTCAGTTTAAATGTAAGTACACAGTTTAATCGTCAAAAGCATTTTTATTTCAAGCTATTCACTTTAGTCGAACAGTTTTAATTCAAACAATTCTGTTTTGTATAAGTATAGTTTTTGTCCATACACACTTAAATATCAAAAGAGTTCTATTTCAGACAATTCAGTTTGGCTTAAATACACAGTTTACATGCCAAAACAGTTCTATTTAAAGTAATTCAATTTAGCATAAGTATGCATTCTAGTTCTTTATGATCCATAGAGAAGACGCTATCAGGTGCTACCACTCCGGGCCAGAGAGGACCTGGGAGTGATGGCAATGCATCAATACTGGAACCTCACAATCAGATTGTTTAGTGTCATATCTAGGACACTCGTTGTGGGGTCTTACCCCTCTGCAGAGATGCAGTCGATGTATTCTACAGCCTCAGCCGACAGGGCAGCAAAAACAGTGGTAAGAAGAGAAGTGATCAAAATGAAGAAAATACTAGACTATAAAGGATTCGGAAGTGAATATCAAATTTTTTATTGGTGCTGTATTTTTAGTTCTTTTCTTACCTATCTTTTTTCAAATAGGGACAATAGTTACTATTGTTCAAAGTGGCTATCAAAATACAGTTGTAGCTTCCATTTGAAATGGTTTCTTGCTAAAGAAAATTAGTTATTTAATTGTTTTAATTAACATATTATATTTAGTTTAGCTCTCAGAAGAATATTTAAACTTCCTAGCAATGAAAGCGTCAACATGTCTGTTGACCTGAACCAAGGTACTTAGTTAGAATATCATCTCATCCAATAGAAACGTTTGTGATGTTAACTTTGAGCAGAACTTGTGCCAAGCTGATATTTCGCGTTCATGAAGCGATGATAATCTGTCAATTCTCCAGCATTGATATCAAACTTGTTTCGCTTCGGGGAAGAATTCATATCAATCAAAAGAACTCGATCGTTGTCTGGTCCCATTGCAGTTTAACTGAACCAGTGAGATCAGCAAGATACGTACGTGTTTTTTTATTTGTTTTGTTTGTTTTTTGTTGTTTTTTTTTTTGTGGGAAAATGTCTGCTTGGTTGTATTAGCGATTGTAGTAGAAAACTGAGCATCGGCCCACGGAAACAATATCAAGCGATGACAGAAATCTGATAAAGACTACAAACAGTCGGCGTCTGTTGGAATAGGCGGAAACACGAAAGTCAAAAGCTAAAATAAGCGAAAAGCAAGCAGTATTGAAAAAACCACGTGTTCTATTCTTGTGTTATCTCTTCCAGTTTATTGTTGTTTATGATCAGGAAATGAAGTTGAATAGATTGTGGGTGTTGTCCAATAGTTTATATTGATTAAGCGATATGTTCCAGGGACTTTCTAAGAACAAACCACGAAATCATTGTTAACTTTACCATTGTAAAAACCTAAATACACATGTACCTTCTAGTATCGTGCAGAAGTTCATATAAGTTTGGTCTACGTCGTCAGTTTTGTGATTAAATCGAAACGTTTCTCTTTCGTAACTTATCTATTTTTTTTATTTACCGGTTAAACCCATGAGAATATCTTGATTTAATTTGGGTTCACAAATCATGTAAATGCGTGCGCATGTGTATGCGTGTGGGTGTGGTTGGTTACTTGGTTTTACGGCATATCAAGTTTTCTTGGCTATCTAATGCCTAGATACTGTGAGTTTCCAAGATTTCAACAAGATTTAATTTCGTAGATTTATACTTTGCAAACTAGTCATTTTTTGCTGAAATCTTATAAAAGCGAAATGTTAGTAGTATAATCTTTTATTTTGGATATGAAAAATATGCATAACATAGAGTAGTTATTTCCCCCTATGGCTAGGATCCCAACAGGCACCAGGTTCGCCAATGAATCGGGAGCCTGGGTCAAGTCATACCAAAGAAAGAATCAAAAATCTTATTTGATACCTCCCTAACTGAGTCTCAGCATTATAAGGTATGTATCAAAGGTGTAGTGGAGCGATTCAGGGAAAGGAGTAGCGCCCTCCCTTACATCTTGTGTAGTAGCTAATGAAAAGGGAACCTTCGGGTCGACCTCATCTACGGTCACCAACTTACAATATATATACGTGGTGTGATCAAAATGAATCAAGGCGGCTCCTTTGAATTTCTTTTGTTTCTTTTTTCTTTTCTTTTTTTTTTTTTTTAGAAGAAATTATACAGAGCTGAACAATTTATATAATAAAGTCAGAATGTCTATCCGTTTAGAATTCGTTTAGACAACTCAATGACAAATATCCAAAAATTCCTAAAACTAATCTTGATATATTTAAAACGAATCGGGATTTTGGGGATGTGATTACTGTTTTTTGGTGAGTTGGGTTTTTTTTTTGTTTTTTTTGCAAAACACAGAATTGTGCAACCTTCCATGCACACTCTGTGCAAATAAGATTTGTAATTGAGGAAGACATCAAAATACTACGGAGCAGTTTCACATCATATCAAAAGACAAGTTTCAGAGATATTTCAATTAACGGAAATCAATTAATACGCAGACCAAGGTGACTAATCTGAAGAAAATTAATGTTACATTTTTGCTCATTTCTGTCTTTGTAAATATAACTTCAGTCTCTATCATCATCATCATCATCATCATCATCATGTTGCGTTCCCTGACCTTCTCTCGCCACCCGTCTCTATCCTCCATTGCTCCCGGGAGATCTTCAATGCTACATCCTGTATTGGCACAGAGCTGTTGTATATAAGTTCTAGCTGGTCGTCCTGCCTATGCTAGTCCGGTTCCACAAGAGTATGTCGCTAATGAGTTCGTCCATACTTCTCCAGCAGTGTCTCGCATGTCTGGTTCGTCTAACTTGAATAGTTTTCGTGGTGGGTGGTAGGTGGCTGCTTAGCTGCGGTTTTTTGGGGTGTCACCTCCAGGACTTGTTCAATATTGCTCGCACTATTCTTGTGTAAATGTCGTCAAGCTTTTTCTCCATACGTTTAATCGGCGTCCATGTAGCAGCATCGACACTACCGCTGCTGCTTTTTATCCCTCTTACACTCCCCATGAAACACACACACACACACACACACACACACACACATATATATATATATATATATATATATATATATATATATATGACAAAATGTATGAATTTAGCCAACTAATTGACCGAATATTTTTACTGATTTAAAACAATGAATAACAATAGTTTTGATTAAAGTACCTCCTGTTTTAATGCACTTTCCCTTTTAATGTTGGTTTACACAATCTTCACTTAAACATACAAATGAATACAATATCCTCTAAACATAGATAATAGGAATTCTTGAGAACTGATTTAAATACCAATATTTCTAGACTGTCACACGATTACTACTTATGAAATATGGTCAAAGAAATTTGTATGCATGATTACTTTTTAAGTATAAGTAAATTTTTATGGAATTCAACAGAAATAAAACAATGGTTTATACCAATTCCCAAGACTGCTATAGCATTACAATAAAAGTGAGAGAACGAGGTGGAGAGTTGTTTGCTGGAACAGGTGTTGCGGCTATCGTCACCGGGGGAAGGTTAATGTGCGGAGAATTAATTTCGTAAGTTGCTTCGCCTGCTGGCGAAGACTATAGATAATCTTACTAATACCAGTAACTTCACTTTTTCACATTTCACCCTGTATCAAATAAAATTAATATACTGAGGTTCAACGAAGCAAGATATCAGTGTGATCTCGATTATTGACTCGTATGAACAGTCTGTGTTGCAAAGCAATTATCGCTTTGTCATTTCCCTCCTGCCACATCTCTCTCGCCTTTTTATCTCTTACACAGATACATACAGAGATTACTGAACAAAAATAAATAAAGAAGACAAAGATAAAATAATTTAGGATTTCACATATACTCATACATACATACAAATACACAAACACAAGCAGACACATACATACAGACACACACATGCCTAAACAGGCGCGCACACTCATACGCGCACAAAAAAAATGCACACACTCACGTAAGTAGGGACAAATCTCTATAGCCAAATAGTGAATGTAAGATTTTACTCAGCTAATTTCAGCCAACTTAATGATCTACCTTTGTATAAGATTGGTACAAAAATAGCTGTGCATTTATTTTAATTTTTTTTTTTTCTCTACGCATCTAAGGAATGAAATGGACGTCTCTTTAATCAAACCACGTGATTCGAATTGCTGCCATAAAAAAATGGGGAATAACTTGCGAATTCTAACTGTAAAAGTCTAAGAGACACCTGCCTAATTTTTCCAACAGGCGAATTTTCAAGCATATTTTGATCATAGCTGGGTACTCAGATAGAACAGCCCTGTGCCATATTAAGCAATAATTTATCAAAGCTTTACTCGTGATTAAGATTGTCGGAAATTTCCCCCTCGGTTAACGTTTGAGAAAGGATTGATTCCAAATGCTGATTTTCTCGGTAGGCAGGAATGCATATTTCCTAATGAACTGATATTTAAATATTACCATATGATTAGTATTTTAAAGCGTAGATTTTATGTCACTGTTTTTACTTGAGGTTTCAAATTCAAAGAACAAACAGAAAATTCGAGGGATTCTATTGTATTTATTCTCTTACAACCAAGATTTTTGTCAAGGAATTGTCAGCAAACATTCATCTCAAGACTAATTCCGAAATGTTCGTAATGTAGACAAGATCCTTAAATTAGAGAAGAGTCGTAGAGGTCATGCTGCACTCGTCAGTAATCAGTTGAAATCCATTACTTAAGGGGGCCCTCATGAAAGGTATTAAAACTAAATGTTCATCATTCAGCAATTGTTTTCATGGGTACGGCAGAATTTTCAACTCATAGTGGTGTCGATATTCTAATGAGTTAGATGTAGCTACCATCACTATTTGCCAAAGTTAACTTACACCACAGATTTGACAGTCTAAAATCTGAGAGCTACGTTTGTAGCACCCTGCACTTGCTCTGAATTAGACTCATTACAACTTTTCACATATCATGCCAACTTCTTGGAAAAGGTCTTCAGCAACCAAGAAGCAGCATAAAATACATTCAATGAACAATTCAGTTTCTAGGTATCAAAGTTATTGATTACTGGAAGGAATATACTTGTTTATTATCGTTAACAATGTGTACAACCTAATGGCAATTTTTTGGAATAGATTTTAGTCTAAACTAAGATCAATTTGAATTTGATGGTTAAAAGCAGTAACTTTTGTATTAATTTTACCATATTTTTTTTTACAGATATATATATTTATTTATTTATGTATCAATAGATGCTTCGATGGATGGATGTGTCTGCTATTTCATATATCCATTTACCAGCTCTTCCGCACGATCAAGATAAGACACAAAGTCAGTTTTAAGGGGAGTACAACAGGTTTGAATTCAGAGTTTTCCTTCTCCTAGGCGGTTGCCATACCAAGTTTAAATATCCCTGTATATCCTACTGTCTAACTATAGTTGTAGAGTGTTGGATGCATACTTTTCCCAAGATTATTAGTGCGATATGAAATGCAAACACCCTCATCTGGGATTTGAACTCGGGCCACCCTATCCATTAGTTACGACAATGACTATTACAACACAAGCACCTTTTTAATATATGTATATATCGGCAGTGAGTTTTTGATATTTCTTAAAGTTAACTCAAAGTAGCTCAAAGATAAAGTTTACTTATTTACAATGATTTTCAAGAATCGCATACTGTGACTTTCAGGAGGTCAGTGCGTGCGTTTGCTTTACATGTTAGATCAATTATTCTGATACATAGTTTCTAATAACTCTTTCAGGCACACACACACACACACACACATGTATATATATATATAATTTTTTTTAATACTGTGGATTGTTTCTTTATTAAAATCTTAGGTGAAGATGTTTAAGTCTTCTCACTAGTCATCTTACTTCTGGGTCAAGCTTGTAAAGAAAGAACCCTACATTAACCCAAGTGGTTTCGACCATTTTGCTGGTCATTATTGGGGGTTGTGTTAGATCGTTTGTAGCAGTTAGTTTTATATTTATTCAGAGGGTCTTATATTTATTTGAAGTGATGTTTTAATAAATTATATATGGGGTTGGTTCAGTCTGTTAGGATGGTTGGTTATTTATTGAATACTCTTGATATGTTTATAATTATGGTGAATGCAACTTTGTTTATAGTAGTTTTTTTTTAGCTATTGCTTCGAGGATTTGTAAACGGTTTTTATTGTTATTTTTATACATGATTTTTGAATCGCTATGATCTTTCTTATGTCCGGTGATTTCAATTTGTCAGTATCTTTGTTATGCTTTGTTATTGTATGCTGTTTTATGGCGTTTATGTCGGAAAGGTTCGTAACGCAACGAGAGAATGTGGTTGTTGTATGGCCAATGTAGGTATTAGGTTTTGTATTATTTTCCGAAAGACACTCTCGAAATTGACATGTAAATTTACACGCTGCATAAGTTTGACTTTGGGGAGTTTTGGGGGAGTTTGTGCTATTCTCAACGATGAGGTTGGATGTTTTAAATTTGGTGTAATAGATAATAAGTTTTATTTGTTTTTGAGGTTCGTTGGGTTTAATGTGTCTATGTATAATATTGATTATTACTTGCTCGTTTAATTTCTAGTTCTTATTTGATGCATTTGATTCTTGTAGTGTAGGTTTAATCTGTTAGTATTTTTGTTGCTGTTATTGCTATGTTTGTAGATGTTAGGGATATATTGTTTTATTTGTTGATCGATTAGTTTATTCGTGAAGTTATCATTGACTAAGGTTTGTTTTATGTTCTTTAGTTCTTCGCAAGATATTGTCATTGAGGAGGATCTGTAATAAAGGAAAAAGTTTTTTATGTTTAATTTATATTTTGGAAGACATTCGCTATGATAGTTAAATAGAGTTGTGACTGGTTGACGTTTTTGTAAAGGATGTCATAAATTTGTCATTGAGCTGGAATCAGTGAGAACGTCTAGGAAGTGATTTTTTTAATGATTAGTTCAATCGTGAACTCTAAATAAATATTAGACATTCTGAATAAATATAAAACTCATTGCAACAAACAATCTAACATAACCCCCGATGATGACCAGCGAAATGGTCGAAAGGGCTTGGGCTAACATAGGGTTCTTAACAAATTAACCTTGAAGTATGAAGACTAGTGAGAAGTCTTGAGCATTCAGAAGTTTTGAAGATTTTAAAAAAAGAAACAATCTGCGGTATTAAACAAAACCTGATAAGATAATTATTTTCTGCCTAAGTATACAATATATACATACATATATATATATATATATATATATATATATATATATATATATATATATATATATATATATAGGGTGAAACGATAAAATTGCCGCCCTAGAAAAGACGACATGATGCCATTTCCGTTTAATGAAAACCGGTTTTCTTTTTTTGTTGCAGACCATCTACTAGTTGGCCAGTTGTATACAAATCCCAAGAACGATAGAAGCCTTTTATCATGTCTGAAAGTGACACAATATTCAACGAGCGAAATCGGAGATGCACCGCTGTACAACTCATGCTCTCTACCGATCCAAGCTATGACAACAGAACCATTGCCAGCACCCTCAAAATACAAATCTGGATTGCCACGAATAACAGGGACATGCCCAGGGTGATGAAAACAAAGTTTCCGGCTACGGTTATGGTCTTTGGTGTTGTTTCAAGTGAGGGCCACATCATGCCACCTCACATCTTCGAAGTCGGCTTGAAAGTCAACACCAAAGTGTACCTGGATGTGCTGAAGAGCGTGGAGATCTCCTGGTGCAATCAGGTGGCCGGTGGCAGACCCTGGGTGTGGCAGCAGGACTCGGCGCCGGCCTACAAGTCCAAAGAGACCCAGGCTTGGCTTCATAAGGAGTGCTACGACTTTGTACCCTTCTCTCACTGCCCCCTCCTTCCCCGATCAGAGCCCGCTGGACTACTTCGTTTGGTCATACGTCGAGAAAATCACCAACATGACCTCCCACAACACCAAAGGCAACCAGATCGCCGCCACCCGCCGAGTATTCGCCGAGCCCCCGCCGGCGCTTGTGGAAAAGGCATGCTCCCTATTCCGGATCCGTAGCGAGGCGGTGATTGAGGCTGAAGGCGGCTACATTGAATAGATATCAGCTCTACAACATACTCAAGTTACCTGAATTGATTTTTTTAATAAAAGTTTTAAAATAAAGCGGTAGTGTTGTTTTCTTTATGACGACAATTTTATCGTTCCACCCTATATATATATACATATTGTATGTGTATTTTTCTATTTGTGTGTGTGTTTGTGAGTCTGTGTGTGTGTGTGTGTGTGTGAGAGAGAGAGAGAGATAATTATTAATATAAATCGGAAAGCAAATAATTTTGACATACAAATACTTTACCAGTAACAGTCTTATAATAATTCTACATTTTCAATATAATAACATGACAGTAACAGCTAAAACAGCATATAATAACGAGAGTTTTGTTGGTGCAATAATGTTAAAACGATATGAGCAGATTTGGGTCTATCGTTAAAGTTTCTTTAGAGATATCATAGTTAAAACCTATTAATTAAATATACCTCTCGATTTTTTATTTCCACTTAATTATATTCTAATTCTGTAAACAGGATGTTACTCGACATCTAACTTCGAGGCCGATGCAAGAGAACTTTAAGTGAGAATGAATAAGAAAACATCAAAAAATATACCCGTTCATATTTTTTAATGTTTGCTGCTGCTGGTGCTGCGGACATGGATTATGAGCGCGAATTATTCTTCACTTCCTTATAATTTTTGTTCACTTTCCTTGCGAATTAAACTCTGGATATTTCTTTCTCATCTTCCTTTTTCAAGAATATAGTGACTAATTGGGAATTTTTTATTTTAAATAGCCACGAAAGTTCATGAAGGAGACGTTCGTGGTGTCATGGACCCGGCGAACAGACCTCAAATCCTGAACGATGCAGTGTGCATTTCACATTACACTGATACCCTTGAGAAATGTATGAATTCAGCTCTTCTTCCTCCAACTATTGGTAGATTGTTGGGCAGATAAGTCTTTAAAACTATGGTATGGTAATAGGTCTACGAAAAGAACACTGAATTCAAACCTGTTAAACTCCGCTTAAAAATTGACCTTGAGTCGCATCCTGCTCGCACGGAAGGGTTGGCAAATGTTCATGAAGTTCTTGAAGTTTATCTGACATTTAAGTTGTGACAGTGTATTCATAAATCTTTTTTCATTTTTCTTGAAACGCAATGACATAATGAAAAACCTAGTTCAAATCCAAACAACTGATAAATAACTTGTCGTTGGTTGGTTGGTTGGTTGGTTGGTTAGTTGGGTGGGGGGTCGGTTTATGGCATATAAACCTTTGAAGGTTATTTAACTCCAAATCTATTTTTATGAAAATAGTTCTATTTCAAACAATTCAGTTTAGCATAAGTACGCAGTTTAAGTGTAAGTACAGTTTAACCGTGAAAAACATTTCTATTTCTAGCTATTCAATTTAGTCAAGCAATTCTAATTCTGCTAATTCAGTTTAGTATAAGTATAGATTTGGTTTACTCACAGTTAAATGTCAAAACACTTCTATGTTAAACAATTGAATTTAGTGTAAGTACATTTTCAATGTCAAAAACAGTTCCATTTCAAATAATTCAGTTTAGCATAAGCTCGCAGTTTAAATGTAAGTATGGTTTAATTGTCAAACCATTTCTATTTCAAGCTATTCAGTTTAGTAAAACAATTCAGTTTAGCATAAGTATATCGTTAGTTCTATTTAACCCATAGATAGGACCCTGTCAGGTGCTACCACGCTGGGTTATAGCGGACTTGGGAGCAATGGCAATGAAGGGGTGCTCTGCATTCCCCAAAGCCCCAGCATCACTGAAC